>PVHY01001411.1:52422-160231 GCA_004024945.1 Uropsilus gracilis | reverse complement strand
TTTTATCACTTAAATATTTTGTTTAATAGAATTTTTTCTGATGTTGCCATTTTTGTCAATGCAGATAAAATGAAGCTCACTAGCCACAGAGTTGTTATTTTTCCCTCCTTTTGTGTCCTCTAATTTCTAATTTCTGAAAATCAAATATAAAAGTTGATCTATAGAAAGAGCATAGGAATTGCCTCATGGTACTGGTAAATAAACTTTTTACTATAGTCTGGTACTTTTATTGATTCACAAAGGAGACAATGAGTTGACTTTATTAACTTGTTTGAATTCAGTTTTTTTTTTTTTTTTTTTTTTAAGACTAGGTCTCGCTATTTTTGTTTCTGGAAGCACAGGCTCACATTCCCCTGGGAGACCACAGACTCAAACAATCTCCAGCCTCAGCTTCCCAGGTAGCTGGGATTACAAGTGTGCACCACCACACCCAGCTTTATTTTTTTGGAACTAGGTCTCCCTATGTGCACCCGATGGGACTCGAACCGTGATCCCTGGCTCCGGCCTCAGCTTCCTAAGCTGCCGCTTACAGGCATGTGCCACCATGCCCGACCTTGGTTTGAATTTGTATCTAATATATAGTCTGGGGAGTCTGAGCTAAATATAAAAACCTCTAAATTGCATTGACATAAAGATACAATCTTAACTAAAGAAAATCCATCCTTTTGGATTTGAATCACACAGGATAATGCCATTTACATGTGTACTCCTTCCACAGATGTATTTTATGTAAGAAATACCTGACCATCTATGTAAAGAATGAATTGTCTGTGGTAAATTACCCTACCCAGTTGGAAGCATTTATCTTTTTATTCAAATTATTTCCATTCTCTGTAACCACTTTTTAATTCCCCATAGCACCTTGAGAATGCCTCTTAAGCATGTAACATAAATGTCTGTTCTAGTTCTTATGGGGCTTTGTCAGTGTAAATCAAGTGGCAGTTTGGCTGATAAGATGAAGAGATAGATCAAATGTGGTCCCCATTAAGTTTTCAGTTCTGGAGTGGAGGTGATAGGTAAAAAGCAATGTAACTGATGCCACAGCAAGGATGAAAACAAGAGCTGTGATAGGAGAGACTTCTTTAGCTACTTGAGCAAGAGTATTCAGAGGAGCTTAGAAATTAAAGACAGACATTAGACAGATGGTTGGATGGAGAAGGACACACTAGTCATGTGATTTCTGTGGGAAAACTGCTGGGGCTCTTGATATGCTTAGGTTATCTGGTTGTGAGAGAGAAAGGAGGCAAAATGAGATTTGGAGTGTAAGTGTAAGCTTGGAATCAGGCTGGAAAAACTTTCAATCTGAATTGTGATTTCCAAAATAATTCTGATGATCTTGAATATGAAATGCAGGAAAATGGTACTGAGAGCAAGGAGAAGTGTTGGGAGACTATGACACCTGCTCAAGTGAGATACTATATGCAACTTCCCATATTAAATTTAAAGGATAGGGAAGCCCAGTATAAAAATAGTGGGTTTTAAAAATGGTATTGGCAGTATTTTAATTATATTTCCTTTGAGAAATAATTTAAGATGATTCATTAGCATAGGTTGATCTTGGGTGCAAGGGAGAGTAAGAAGTAAAAGCAACACTAACACTTGGAGCTGTTAGAACAGAAGTCTTCACAGTCCCATAGGAAATGTGACTGTGGGGAGTAGCTGCATGATGGGAATGGTAGAACTTGTGCAAGTATAAAATACATGTTTTGATTGAAGCCTTACAAATTCTAATTGTGAATAAATCTATTTTATTAGAAAGTAAATGATACTTCAGATAGTATTCAGCTTGTGGAAAATCAGTTTGCAAAACTTCTTTAAAGTGATTATTCTCAACATGGAAGAATAAAAGGGACAAAATAAAATAAGAGTTCCCTCCATTGGAAGGAAGGAAAGTTTAAAAAAATTAAGCAACACTGCTGTAATTAATTGTAAACAATCTTTAAAGTAAAAGCATGATCACGAGGCTATTATTTATATGTATTTCATGGAACTGAGAAAAATAAATGACTCAGATTGACAGGTTTGGGGAAGAACCCAAATGGTCCAGAGAACCAGTGCTGGGGCAAGATTATCCAATCGTGAGTGGACCTACAAAAATCAAATGTACATAAAAAATATTGTATTTCAATACTATCTATGAGAACTCTGTGTCAATGACTGACTAGCCTTATGTGAATCTGTCCTCCAAGAGGACTTATCATTGGCATCTCTTAGCTGTATAAGATTATAATTTTGTAGATGGAACTTCCATTACCTTCTCAAATATGAAGCAGAGTCTATGGCCATAACACCCTGAACATGCCCAATCTCATCAAATATGAAGCAGGGTGAGGACTGGAGATTATGTCCTTCAGAATGCAATTTTGTATTTGCCTTTTAACAGAATATAAAGTATTGAATAAATTACTGAAAAGGAAATTTCTGATTCCATATTAGGCTAGCAAGTGTTCTGCCATTTTCAAGCTGAATGATCTGGACAAGAGACTTAACATTTAAGCAAAAGTATTCAACATAATAAAATAAAAATAAATTTAATTTAATAACAAAATCGGGGAAGATAGTTCAAACTCTTGTCATAATTGTATCAATTTTTTTCTTTCCTTTTTTTTAGAGACTAGGTTTCACTATTTTGCCTGGGGTAGTCTTAAACCCACTGACTCAAGTGATTCCTGGCCTCAGCCTCCCAAGTAGTCGGTATTATAGATGTGTGCCACCACATCCAGCTCAATTTCTTTTATATAAGGCCAAACTTATGCCACATAAATTGTAGACCAAAAAAACAAAGAAACAAGCACAATTAATACCATGCTCTCTTAATTTAACTTCTTACTGATGTTTCTTTAAGTATCAGTTTCTACTGTAGAGGCTGCTTTAAAAAAAAATCCCAGACAAAGCAAAACACAAAACATGGTAGCTGAAACAATAGTCTGTTCAGGGTTCTGTGCACTGGCCCAGGAGATCTGTGTGAACTCTGTTCCCTCAGAATTCTGTGATCAACTGAAGAAATATCTGGGAACTGGACAAGATAGCTTCACTTCCAGTGATAACAATTGGCAGGATGTTGGCTGGGACCCAGCTATCTGAGAATGGCTGTCCATCTCCATTCTCTTCCACGAGGCCATCCATCCTCCAGGAACTTAGTTTCGGTCCAGTTGTTCTGTAATTATCAGGTTTCAAGAATAGCAAGAGGGCAAGTTCAGTTCAGAGTCCAGTTCAAGACTCTCCCTCTGGCATAATGCTGTTGTCTATTAACCAATGCTATTCATGCTGTCACCCTGAGTCAGGAAGTGGAGAAGCAGGTTCCTGTTTGGATGGAATGGGAAGAATTTATGACATTTTTGCAGGTTAAGTAAAACCAGAGTGGCATAATAATACTATAGCTATAAGTACTAAATGCTCTAGCGTGATTTTTATTTCTCAAGCCATATGGCCTAAGCACCGTCATCCATCAACACCAAGGTGATGTATATTCATCATCTAGAGTCTGTCAGAAATGCAGAATCTCAGGCTTCACCCAGGATATACTGAATCAGAATCTACATTTTTACACGGTCCCCAGGTGATTCATAAGCATGATAAGGTTTTAAAGCCTCCATCCTTTTGCTATTCCTCATAACTCCCCTTCCTAGGTTGCTATGTTCTCCCGTTGAGTGATGGATCTTTGATTTTTAAAGGTGCCAGAACTGTTTCCTTCTGCACAATTGAAACAGAACAAACACAGGTTTAAACAGTAAAACAGGTTGCTTCACAGCATGAACAGCTAGAAAGAAAGCGGATATAACATTTTTCTGCTCAATTGTCCTTTGCCTATAAAAATAGAAATTTAAAATTAAAATAGCAGGACATAAATATTAAAGTATATTGTGTTTAACTAGGAAGCACCATTTAGATGGTACAGCAATTTTTTAAAGTACAAACAGGCACACAGTTTACTTAAATTGACCTCTTATATTCCTGGTCTAGTTACTTCACTGGACCTTGATTTTCCAAGGTTGAAACATTGGTTCTGCAATCTTTAGACAAGTTAAATATCTTTATAATCTATGCAACTTGCTAGGTATTTTCTAGGCCTTATATAAGTGAGACCACTAGAAGACTGTGCAGGCTACTTATCTATACTTATAGGAAATGCATGTGTACTATAGTTTGTTGGATTCTATTCTATTCACTTAAGCTTTTGACAGAAGTTTATTTCACCAGATTGGGGATAAGTAAATGGCTTCCAAAGATGTGTAGCTTTTCTTAATTTTCTATTTTCTTTGAAATGGAGGAATCTGGTTATAACCTCTCCTGTACTTTGTGTTTGATTTCAAGGATCAACAGGGAAAGTGGGGGGAGGTGAGGGTGTGTAGGGAGAGTAGAAGGGTGAGGGGAGGAGGAGAGACAGTTATATTCACTTTATTTTGGTTATTTTATTTTATTTTTTGTTGGATTTGGATAGCATCTTTGAAGCTGGAACCTCATGCTATCTTATATGCATGTGCCTTGGAATTCTGTCCTACTAATTAAACAATCATATAGTGATTAATTAGTATTTGCTTGAGTTCTTAGTATATCAAGCCATATTCTAGGTCTGAGGATACAGTGGTGCACAAAAGTGAATAACCTTGCAAGCAAACATATAAGATAATCTAAAGATACTAATAAGCATAGGGAAAGTCAAATAGATGAGGCTTCTTGAGGAGGTGAATTTGCATTGAAATCACAAGAGTAAGAGCAGCCATTTAAAGCACCAGGACTTGTTCCTTGAAAACAGAATGTCAAGTGTTAAGGCCCTGAAATCCCAACAATCCCAAATTCAGGGAGTGGTAAAATGAATAGCATGCTGGATTTAGTGAGAAGCCTTTGAAGACATGAGAATTTTGAACATGTCTTTAACATGCTCCTTTAAAGTCAAAACAAGCTAAACAGCCAAACTGAAATATACAGCTGGGGAAGGGGCTGGGGTGAGAGAGGTCAGGAAGGGGATGAGCACTGAGGATCAGAATGACAGTCCAAGGGTGATATGGTGGTAGGAGAACCTGGGGAATACAATGATGCTATATGTATATGTATATATATATATATATATATATATATACACACATATATATATACATATATATACATATATATGTATACATACACTTATATACACACATATATATACACACATATATATGCACACATACACACATATATACACACATATATGATGCAATATATATGATTATTTAAAAATAAAGAATCAATGTGCTTTTTTATATACGATATCACAAATATTTATCAGCATCCTTATCACCTTCACGAAGTCTAATAGTTGTTGCTACATTCAAGCACAAATGTACAGCACTGCTATATATGAATATCATTTGTTCACTACATTACTGCAAGATTTTATTTCCCAAATAAATATAAGAAAATCAAAGCACAAAATCATAAACCACTTACATTAACATAGATGTGATTTCTGAAAAGTGATGTTTCTAAAATCCTCAGACTCTTGTATGGAGCAACTAAGAGAACCATATACCAATTTTCCTTTTGAAGACAAACATGATTCTTCTGCAAGCTTCCAGTTTTCAATGATTTATCCATAGTAGCCCCAGCAAGAAAGAAAATGGGACAATTTAAACTTTCCTCCTAGATTCCCTCTCCTCTCGGCTCCCTTCTACCATCTGTTGCTGTTTGCGTAGAAAAAGAACAGAACAGAATATCAACGACCACACATATTCAGAATTCTTGTTTTGTACATGGGAGTCTGGATTCATTAACAAGTTCCTCAAACTTTCTCTGCACATACAACACCAATCTAAACATATCCCAGTGAAGTCATGGGAACAGGTGATGTTTCACTGCATGATGTGCAGATGCCTGTGTACAAATACGTCACCTGCTACTTCTTAGCTATATCTTCTCTTTCAAGCAGATTGTTTTTTTTTAACAGCCGCTAAATAAACAAAGCTCATTTTAATATTCTCCAGCCTCCACATAAACTTTCTTTGTCTCGTTCCTATTAAATACCCCTTCCTTTCTTTATAAAGGTTTTCTCTCTCCAGAATATTGACATATTCATTCACAAATCCATATATCCACCCAACCATTCAACACCCATGGAGTGGGCACTTACTCACTTTCATTTACTGTGCTAATCTGAAGCATATAAAATATTTTGGGAATATTCCATTCTTTGAAAAGCTCATTTGCTAGTGGAAAATCACATTCCCATGAGTCTGTATTAACCCCTCCCTTCTTTGAACTGTTACTCATCTAATTACTCATCTAAAAGTTAAGTGTTTTATTAAATGCTATTTTAAATTGTTCTATAGTTGTTTCTGAGTCCCTACCCTACCCCCCCAACATCTCCTAAATTTAAATTTCTCAAGAGCAAATTTCACCTTATATTTCTAATATAGAGTAGTGACCTGAACTTAAGATTGGGATATCCATGGTAAAATTCTGGTTTGACCAAACTTGTTAACTCTATATGTTTGTGTGTTTGTTTGTTAAAATCTTCACCATATAAGGAATGGAAGTTGAATGGAAGTATTTCATGATTGCTTTCAGCTCTGAGACATTCATGAGTTTATGATTTTCAGAGTTCCTAACAAGGACTAGAAAGTGAGCATCAAGTTGGTGAGAGCTGGTTTCAAAGACTGGTTCTGATTTTGGGGGTGGGTATTGTTCTGTGATATAGTAGTACCACTGACTTGTAGACTGACAGAGAAAATATAAATACCGTAGGAATATCAAATTAAATTTTTTATTTTTTTGTGAAGCTAGATCTTTGGACAGGGTCTTCAACTGGAGAGGGGTAAGCAGATTCTTAACCAGCCCATAAAGAAACAGACATATGAGAATAGCCTGATGCTAAGCCAAATTCTTATTTCTACCTTTATTTGGGTGACTACATCTTAGATATTCAACATGGGTAGTTTTAGAATGGTAGGCTGAAAATGTTATAATTGATGAATAAGGAAGTTAGGTGTTAAAGGTTCAGACCTATGCTTTGAGAGCTGCTTCAAAGGGTGAAGTTCATCTTTATCAAACCCACCAAAAATGAGGATATTACCTGGAAGTCACGGTTTCTTGCTCCTCAAATGGTCATTTTGAAGAATTCTAAATTTCTTTGGCTATTTGTGTAGTTAAATCTGTTCAAGGAGGAATAACCTTATATGGGGCAGCAACTCACTAAAAAAATAGATAACTCCCTAAAAAACTTAAATCTATCTGCTTGATTTCAATATAATTGGTATTTAAAGGATATGTACAAATATGGAATGTTGTTTAATGGAATTCAATTACTGTCTTTCAGTGTAATTGCCTAACAAGAGGTGATGGATACCAACCAGATTTGTTATTGTTGTCATCTTTGTTTCAAACAACAAAATGGACAAAAGGAAGCAGGCATCTTGCCAAACTTTGCACATCTCTTCAAACCCAAACAAAGTTTGTTTCATTACATAATTATGGTGAATAGTACATCACTCCTATAGTTGTGAACATCGCAAAGGCTTCAGAAATCTTTTGAGATGCAAGTGTTCCTCTCAGGATATTTTTCAACCAATGTGGAATGCAAAGTACTGTTTACTTTGATGGTTTTGCTCTCTCAGAATCCCTGAGGACTGAAAATGAAAGGCAATACTGTGCCACTTTAGTGATGTGTATAGAACAAGACTCTATCTGGGTCTCCAATTCCAGAATTCTTTCCACTTTGCTACCTAGAACACCATCTCAGTTGTCATAAAAATTCTTGATTTATAAAGCAAACTACATGGCATTTACCACCCACCTAACTGCAGTAGTGTCAGGAGGGTTAAAATGAGATATATTCAAAAGCCCTCCGGAAATATTTGATGTTCTGTGTACAGACCTTAACAGCTCTTCTGGGCCTCTTCTAAAGCTGGGAAAGTGTGTCTTCCTGTAGCCTGCTGCTAGGAAATGAGGCAAGGTTTTCCACCAACTATTTTGGGAACAGATAAGAGAGGAATTGCATGTTATAAAATAATGTTCAGAATGCCAGGCAATAGTTTTGCTGTGATTCTACGATTTAGCTACTGTCTTAATCTTGGGAGTTATTTTAATTTTTTTGTTCATTTAATAATTTTAAGCAACTTAAAGATAATGAGTTTAGTGTTCTAGCCATAAAACAAGTTTTAAGGAAATAAACATGAGTTGATATGGATCCCACACTTATAAAATATTTTTATTTTGTCATTTTTGTAAGGACTATAACTAAAATATACTTACATTTAGCATTGTCATTTCCCTTTCTCTTCAACTAACTACTAGACTATGTATTGGTAGAAAACTTTAGTGTTTTTCTTAGCTCCGTTTTTCTCTTTTGGTTCCAGTAGCTCTTGTTCTATCTCTAGGAGTGAACCATACTTTACGTTTACATTTACTGGGTTGTGATATCGTCAGCTGTTGGCTTCACAGAGTGGCTGAGAAACAGAAATCATATTTGAAATTATCTTTCCCTCTCCACAGTGTCTTGTGGAGGCATAATCCTTTCTTTAATAACATTTCATTCCTTATCAAGTGTGATATGATGAGAGGTAACTCTAAAGAATCCTTGATTACACTTATCTCTTAGTTAACTAATAGATGTAACTATTAGACAGTAATTGTTAATGTCCTGCCACTTCTCTATCATTTTTGAATATTGTGTAGCAAATCACAGATCTCATGTCATTCATTCTAAATTTGAATGTATAGTTCAGTGAAACATTATTAACATACTTGAGCAAAATGGAACTCATATACATTCCATATTCAGATGTCTCCATTGTCCCTCAAATTTCTTTTTTTAAAATAGATTTGTGGGTGATAAGGTGGTGGGAGAACCCCGGGGTAGACAATAATGTGAAAAATATATGTATATATAAACGTATGTATATATATATATACACACACATACACATGTGCGATCAAATTTAAAAACTAAAAATATTAAAAATAAAATAAATTTGTGTGAATCAGGATCTAAACTATATTTCCTTATTTCATTAGAGATGGGATGTCTTTGAAGGGAGTTGGAGGAGAGTAAGTCTAGGGACTTCCTTAAGGAGCTGAGTCCCTTAGCCGTGCTAACATCAGTACTAATTTAACCACTCTTTCAGTAATTCAAGTATTTATTGTTATTTTAATGTGCTAGTCACACAGGCAGATATAAAGATAAATTTGACATAGTAGGTTCTCTGACATGCTCACATATAAAAATGACTAAAAGGAAACGCTGTACAAGAAATTTATGATCAGCATTACATGAAAGAACTGAATGGCCTATCAAGTAAATATTTTCCATGATTAGGTGACAGAGGAATAGAATAGAAAAACTTCTTGGAGAAACAAGAAGTTTTTTGAGGGTTTGGCAACTTCACATGGGTGACTGGGGAGACAGTAGTAGGGGAAAGTATTACCATGATTCTCCAGGCATGACTGGAGGTGGGAAGGTGTCAGACCAATTGGGGCTAGTAGGAACAGAAATACTGCCAGGGGGTTATTAATAGGGCAGACTGCAGCTATCAGGTGAAGGTACACATAGAGGTAAGCGAAGGAAGTATGTTTCAACAACCATATTTTAAAATGTGCTCTATAATAAATTTGTGAAATAGATGCATATCAACTACAACTAGGGATAATTGTGGACTATTTTTTAAATTAAATCATACGATAATGGGTTCTTAGAATTTTGTCCTTTCTAACATAAAAGGCTCTATATTCTAAATCCTATTAATTATGGCAAGGTTTCATTTTGTGAACATGGGTTAATTTTGTGAATGTGGGTAGACATGTACTTGTCGGCTCTGTTGGCTGATAAAAATGTTAAATCATCAGTGGTGGGAAATATTAATGTAAGTTTGCTGTTCATTGTGACCACATTTAATCAATATCATATTTCTGCTAACATGTTTTTAGAGGCTGACTCTGACATGGTAGGTAACCTATGCTCCAGCAAAGCTTAGTGCTTAAGAAGGTGCTCTGTAATTTTTTAAAGGACATGTTGAGCCTCAGAGAAGAGAGATACCTTTTGCTTAGGAAGTACAAAAATAAATAAATAAATAAAAGGACAAATGTGGTTGTAATTGTTAAGGATGTCTGATATTCCTGACATGTATATAATTTCCTAGAACCACTTTATCAGAAACAGTTAGCTCATGATTATCTCTTTATTTCTAGAAAATAAATTTACCACCTGATCAGTCTCTTCTTCTTTTTTTTTTAATCATCAGGCTTATTGTTATTATTATTGTTAGTATTATTATTATTTGGAGCCATTAAATCAAACTCAGTTCAGTATATGTCATTATCAGTATAATGCCCAGTGCCTAAAACTTCTTCAACCTTCTGTGTGAAAACAGACCCATGAATGGGTATGTGTGTATTCTAGAACCGGAGAGAGACTGTGCCTTTCACAGCTAACACTGCATGGAGTGACTTCAAGCAAGCCAGTGAACCTATTTACCATTGTCATAGTAACACACAAGTCGGCCCACGTAGACTTAATCCCTAGACTTAATGCCGAGAGGGAGGCAATTGATCCCTGGCCTGGGCGGCCAAGCTCCCCGCGAGGCTGACTGCCGCCCCCAGGCTTCCGCGGCTCCCGGCGGCACGGTGGCTCTGGCGGTGGCAGCGGCAACCCCACGCGCCAGCCTGGCCCGGGCTCAGACAAGCGCGACTCCTTGGCCACTGCCGGCTGCAGCGCTTAGTACCGTGAGGACCGGAAACGCCCGTCAGGGGAGACAGTGTCTACGAAGAAGCCTCATCCTTTCTCTGAAACCGAGGCATTTTCACTAATTCCTCAGCACATGAGAGACATTCTCCCACCTCTGTGTGTCTAGCAGGGGTCAAACTCTGAAACCAGTCTGAGTCACTTGGCAATCCAAGAGAGGGCAGGCGGGGCAGGGCCGATGCCCTACTCCCTGCCGTCACAGAGGAGAAAGCTGACTTCCTACCTAATTCCCTTTGTACGACTCCGACCATTCCAAATGTCTCTGAAGGGCTTGCGTCTGAAAAGAGGCAGAAGTGGGGACCACTTCTAAAGGAGGAAAACTGTAGCTGTTGACGATGAGTCATCTTCTTGAAAAGAAGTGCATGTCCTTTGGCAGTGCCACAGCTGCTGCCCTACACTCTCCAGTCCCATTATTGCTCTCCAGTCCCATCTTCTCACTACTCTTTGCAAGAACTGAAGGATTCCCTGTATCACCCTGGGAGAGCTTTTGATTTGGGCTTTTGGCAACAACCCCACCACAGCCCCAGTCTGATATTCTAGGGCTGGAAACAAGTATAGGCATCAGGATTTTGAAATAGCTCATCTGAGTGACTCTATATGGATCCAGATTTGGGAGTAATTACCTAGATCTCTTCATTTCTTCCTCTTCATTTAATGTTTATTCTCATCTCTCTCTTCCTGTTTGTGTACTCTCCCTCAAATCCAAATCTTCTTTTATCTCCTACAAGTGCTCTTTTCCTCCCTTCCTTCCCTCTCTCCTGTCTCTCTCCCTCTCTCCCTCCTCTTTCCCTCTCTCCCCTCCCTCCCTCCTGTCTCTCTCCCTCTCTCCCTCCCTCCTTCTTCTCTCTTTCTCCCTCTCTTCCTTCCTCCTTTCTCCCTCACCCTCCTCCTTCCTCCCTCTTTCTCCTGCCCCTCACCCTATCCATCTCCCTACTGGTCTGTGCCAGTTCCAGCCCAGATGGATGGGAGGTTATCCTCTCTACCTCCACATAGCACTATATCCCTCTGTATCCCCTCTGTGTAACTAATGTGTGTTGTCTCTTATTTCTAACATTGTCTTAACCTTATCCTGTTTTTAATGCTTTATTATTCATGCATACTTTTCTTCCTTCCTTCCTACCTTTTTGTCCCTTTTTCATTATTTTGCTGTTAGTGAATCCATGTATATTGCTTAGCTTTACAGAGATCACAAAGAATTAAAACAGTGTTGATAATTGCCTGGGTTTTCAAGACTTAGGGTCCTCCCATCACAGCTTAGACGGACTTCCTAGGCCACTATGTGCCAGGCAGACTGGAGAATTTTTTTTTTTCCTTTCCTCCCTCTTTGATAATTACGTACACTTTGCTGCTCTAGAGTTTGGAGTAAAAAATATGTCAGGTTACTGTCTACCGTTAGAAGCATTCTAGTTTTCATACTGTTTAACGAGCTCTTTCTTGTGCTCTTTTCTCTCAAAGCTGCAATTAAAGATCACCCTCCAGTCAAAAGAAAAGTATATAAAAATGGGGTTTGAATTAAAAGAGAAAATACAGAATAACCTCTGGAATTAATTCCCCCCATTATTCAGACTGCTGTTTTGCACAAAGATAACTCCTTTGAGCTTGAAAACTGTGAATTGCTACAGGTTTAACTGTTCTAAAGTTTCAATTATAGCTGTATGACATGTGAGCAAAAAGATGGTAAGAACCTTTTCCAGAGTTAGGGGTTTGCTTGGCTTTGCTTTAAAGGAGTCCACAAAGAATTTCTCTTCATTTCTTAAGGAGCTCCAAGCCACTGAGTCTTTGTTGTCATCTCTGTTTGAGTACCAGGCTTGGTGGGAGGGCCCACAGCCCAGGGGCTGAGCTCATTTCCTCAGCATTCATGTGGGTTTGAGGTCAAGGGCTGCCACCACCCTGACCTCTGACTGCCCCTGGGCTAAGCGCTTACTTAACATTAACTGACTTAAAGATGTCAAGTACTATCCAGTCATCAGTCAACGGGCAGCTATTTATTTAAGACCTTTCTATGTATAAAGGTCCGATGGCCTGAAAGTTGTGGGAATTTTTTTTTAAGTGAGATCTTACCCCTTGAAGGTCATTTAGGAAGAATAATTTGCACAAAAAGAGTTTACTGATTTGCATAGTTTCCCAGAAAACTTGGCATCAAATCCAGGTTGCTTAACCAGACCCTGAGACCCCAATTCATCCTATTTTGCCTTCCACTCTCACTCATGTTTTGTCACTGTCTCGTTTGTGGATTTTTATTCCAACCTTACTTCTTCCTTTGATTCCCCCCCACCCCCATGCCAATCTGTTGCTTTTGAGGATTGTCCCTCCCCCAAATGTCAATCTGTTCCATTTTTAGGAGAAGTAGCCATTGCCTCCCTGTCACTCAAGCCTTAGTTTAGTAGTTTCTTCCTCAGAGAAGTCTTCCTTGGCACTCAATCTAAAACTGGTATCAGATGATTATCACACCACCCCATTTTAATGGTTTGTTGTCATGTAACCCCCTACTAGATATTTTGCTGTTCATAGATGTTTCCTTCATGTCTCATTAAAATATAAATTTTATGAGAATAAGAGTCTTAATTCTTCTGTTCACAAAAAAGGAATTCAAGTTAGAAAATATGTATTAATTAAATAACTGTAAATGAATAAGTGAATAAAAGATTGTCTATGTGACTTGTCAAGGGAAGAATTCACATATTAAGTATTAGTGCTTCAGGGAAGAATTCACATATTAAGTACTGGTGCTTCTGTATGGAGAAGAATTAAAAAGAAATGAAAAGACCTGACCCAGAATTTATAGTTGTGTTGGATTGATAGTTATAGAAAGAATGGTAGGTATTTGATTCAGGAAAGGGAAAATTCATCAATTAAGTGGTCAAATCTATTTTAGCTCCAAACCTGTTGTTCAAGTGTAAATGAGTCCATTAAACTCAGTTCCCAAGTCTTATTTTATTTGCTACTCTTGTTTGCTTGCTACTCTAGCGCCATGCTTCTTGAAACTATATTGTTTTATATGTTTCTTCACAAAGAGCTGCACGAGGAACAGCAATGGAGAAATCACGTTTAAATAAGTGACACTTTGACTACAATTTGAGAAGGAAAATATTTTTTTCCCTTCATTGGTTAAGAAGTTGGTTATGGCTGATTAATCAAGCCATTAGATACTGTTTTGCTGCATTTACTAAAAGCAATGATGAGAATTTATCTTGAATATTCATGTTATAAGTGCTATATGCATTTGGAATGCTTATAGATTCACCGAATTTTAGAGCTGGAAAAGTCCTTAGAGATCATTTAAACTCTACAGCTCTTCCTCCACATTTGTATTATTTTGTGACTTAAAATACCAAGATCCAGAGGAATTATATGCTTGGCTTATGGTTACACTGGTACTTAGTAGGCAAACAGATTATCCACTTAGGCCTTCTGACTCCCTTTCCAGTGTTCTTTTTATTGAACCTAAGTGAGCTTCGTGATTTTGGTCATGTTATATAAGCAGAAAGAAAATCTGGAAACGGTGACTAAACATACGTCTAGAAGAAACCCCATCATCAATTTCATTTTCAAAGTCACAGTGGTGAAAGTGAGAAATATATGTTGAAGGAACATGCTGGCATTTGAAAGGATATAAAGCAATATTCATCATCCCTTTTAAGGCTATACAGGGTGAAAGTTAGGAAAGGGAGATGCTATTGTTTTTCTTTCCCACCTATTTTCTACATTATCTTAAAACTACCCTATTGAAATATAACACCTCTCCCCAATTTTGTTATTCTTTCACTGTCAGTGCACAGCACATGGAGATTTATTATTTTCACTAATGAGTTTAGTTTTGCTTTAAATAGTGAATGTCAAATGTCATTCTTTCTATCCTCCAGCAGATGGCAACTCTAGTCTTGTCATTTTATCTATTTCTACAAACAGATGCTATCCTCCTCCACCCCAGCCCCTTGGCCTCTTCACAGGTTCATCTTTCTGCATGACTAAGAGTTATGTGGACTCGTGACTCCATTTCTTTGCCTTTCCAATCACCACCTTTAACATCTGACACTAAAGGCCAATCTAAATCTGCCCAGAAATAACAAAATCACAAATTAACCCAACAGTTCTAATTTAAAGAAACAATATTACGTAAAGTTTGAAACTTTAAAATAAGGTACACCATGAAAAAACTTTCTATTTAGGGAAATAAGGTAGTTTTTTTAAAAGTCAATGTCTTCAGGTTTAACTTTTAGAGGATGGGTTTGAATAGATTCTCTTTTGTTATAGGTTTAAGTCATCGATATATGCAAAATAATACCTACAAGTGAAATTGTGTCAAATTTTTCCAGTTGCATTTTTTTTTAAACTTGTCTTCTTTTTTACTCTCCCCTTTGGTTTTTGTGTACCTTTTGTTTCAGTAATCAAAAATGCTGAATGTAGTATCTTTATTTATTTCTAGTTTTGAAATCTCTTAGTCCCTCAAGGTATTTTCCCAAGACATTGCTGATAAAGACTTTCATTTATCTCTTTTGAGTCACTGTTCTTACTCTCTTCTCACCAATACCACCTTGGTCTTGAACTTGATGACTTTTGCCAGACTGCAGAAGTGAAACTGTATGCTGTTCTGTGCTCTGAGTTGGGGCTGTAAGGGATTAAGAGTAGCCACTCTTTACAAACAAACACATGAAAAAACAAATTAATGATCTTGCACATGAACAAGTTAATCCCATCAGCAGTTCTTCATTGGAAGACTATCTACATATTTCCAAACCAGACTGACTGCTAAATATTTGTTGACATTAGGAATGTTTAAGAAGGGACTCACTAGGGATCCAGGGCAGGTGTTGTTTGTGAAATGGAGCTGATGTCTGCAAATGCTTCCTGGAGAGAACATTTGCTAACTCATTCTCTTTCAAGGCTCCTAACAGTTTGGACTTCTTCAAAGTAGAAGGCAAACTGTTTTCTTTGCTGTATCAAAAACTATACAGAAGCTGAAGTCTAAAAGAAGGTAACAATAATAGTAACACACCTCTGTTAAAAGTAAAAAAAAAGCATATTTAGCTTCAGTGAGTATGTATCCCTTGACTATTACTATCTGTGTAAAGTTATGAGCCCAGGCTGCAAATACTGTCCTTGGTAGCAACAGGCACTTGTGGAAACCCAAGCATGTTGTCATTCACTGACAGTCACTAATGAAGACAAGGGGAGTTTACTTCAAACCAACAAATAATTAGCATTGACAAATAGAACTCTAAACATAACCTTAATTAATTAAGTCCCTAATTGTCTGTCCTGCTATATAATTTGCACCCCTGCTTCGACTTTAGCTATAACATATGCCCAAAACTTGCTTCTTTCAACTTTGTGATAATCACTTATCCATGTGCTCAGTGTGGGCAGCCATCTGCACTGAAAGAAGTTCCCCTCCCTTTTCTATGTCTATATGGTTGCATTTCTCTGTTACTCCCTCCATTTCCTCATGATTCTGATGCCTGGAAATGTTTGTTTATTGGTAGGAATTGCATGTCTCATGTCTTGGATGTATTTCATAGGTAGAAAATAGTCAGTTGGTAGTTCTGGAATGATGAGAATTCTCTGAATTTGACATTTTGCTCATCGTAACAACAAACTCATATCTGTCCCTGTCCCTTGACTCCCCCACATTCCAATCACGGCAATTAGAAAACAGATGGATTGCTTTTTTGGTATTTGTCATTCTCTATCTTCCTCAGAGAAGGATAATCAGCTCTTTATTAAAACACCAGTAACCACTCCATCCTTCCTCTTTCCCGAACAAGCAGGTGATGTGGGAAAATTTAATGTGGTGATTTCGAGTTGTATTAGGTTAAAGGGATGTGTGCTCATGCCCAGCAGGGGCTTGCTTGTCAGTGGAAGTATGGCTGAGCCCAGGGACCTCGCTGAAACACACAGAGCGGAACAAGAGGTTCAGAGCACCCAAATGGGGTTGTGTATCCTGCAGACAGTAAGCACTTGAGTGGGTGGGGTGGGTCAGTTCTGATCTTATTACAGAGGATCTGGACTTTTCCTGAAGTGGGTTTTGCTGATATGGGCCGCCTGGTTCACAAGAGTTAATAGTAGCTAATATTTCAATCATAGCCTGCTTAAGAAACCTTGTCCTTGAGAATGGCTAAGTAGAGATACCCCCACGATGTGTGTGAGTGTATTTTATGTATATACTTGCATGCATGTTGGTACAGTGCTATTGATATTCCTTCAAATTATCTTGCATGTACCTTAGCTTGCATGCCTTCATATTACCTTGACATTCCTTCAGATTATTTTCCATAGTCATGTTTATGGAAAGTACCTGAGAATCACAAAAAAGGTAATTTGTTTATGTCTATACAGTGTGAAACAGGTGTATGTCCTTTCACTATTCATTGACTAGCTATTCCTTTTGTTATCTGGGTAAATTACCAATCCATGGAGGATGCAAATCAAGGAAAATTTCCTGCTCTAAATAAGTAATGTTTTGTTGGAGGAAGTAAGATCTATATACACATAAGCATAAAGAGAAAAATTCTCACATTATGGAAGCAAATTAAAGAGTGTGGTAAAGACTGAGAAGAAATGGAGAATGGTCCCACTGCTCTAAGATGTTCTCATTCTCTCTGTTTCAATGGTAAGTTTATATAGGTTATTTGATTGTTAAAATATGTAGAAATAATATTGGCAAGGCCGGTTGCAGTGGCGTGCGCTTTTAATCCCAGCCTAAGAAGGGAGGCCTGGACTAGGAATTGCTTGAATCCTCAGGTTCGAGACATACCCAGGGCAATATAGCGAGAGACCTGGTCTCAAAAAATAGCTGGGCATGGTGGCGCGTGCCTGTAATCCCAGCTTCCTGGTAAGCTGAGACTGGGGATCGCTTGAGTCCGTGGTATCCTGGGCACCGTGACTCTGTGGTTCCTTGGGCAACATAGCGAGACCGAGTCTCAGAAAAAAAGAAAAAGAAGAAGAAATAATATTGGCAGAGACAAGTTCAAAGATCAGGCACAGGGAACTAGAAGTTCACCCCATGCTCACAGGGAAGGTTGGGGGCAGTCCAAGGATACAGTGAGAGGTAAGAAGAAACAGTGATAAAAGCTGTGTCTCCAGGTACTCGCCTCCTGATAGCTGACTTGGACATTCTCTAAATACATTCTTTAATGTTTTGTTTTATTTTACCTGCCTGTACTCACAAAACTGAGAAACTGTCCCCTCTGCTTGGTAATGCTGAGGATTTAGTAGCAATCATGGTTCCCTGTCATTACTGGGTCTGTATCTTTTTGCTATCCCCTTCTATTTGCAAGGTGGCCTGCTTCTCTTCTCACCCGGTTCCACTCTGTAATCCTCCCTGATCTCACTGGACCTGGTCCCTCCTGCCAGAATGACAGTCATTGTCTAGCTTCTCCTGTTTGTTTTGACTTTTCATCACAGGTGCTTCATTTTTCACCTATTAATTTTTATTGAGGTGACATTGGTTAACATCACTGTATATGACGCAGAGGTGTAAGTTCATACCTGTCCAGACCTACGCTGTCACACCACACCCACCACCAAATCACCCATAGTCCTCCATTGTTAACCACCCTCCACAGTTTGCTCCCTACTTTCCTCTCTGGTAGCCTCAATTCATATTGAGGGCTTGTTTTGGTTTCGTTTTGTCTATTTCTTTGTTTCTCTATATTTCATATATGAATGAAATATTCTGATAATTATTTTTCTCCATTTGACTTACATTACATATTCTCCAGTTCAATTCATTGAAATAGAAAAAAAATTTGGATTTTTAATAGCCAGGTAGTATTCTATTGTGTATATATACACAATAGATATATTGTGTATATATATATATATATATATATATAGTGTATATATAGTGTATATATATCATCTTTTCTTCCTTATTCATCTGTTGCTGGGTACATCAGCAACCTTTATATTATATATATAATAATCAGCAACCTGACTATTATAGTGTTGCAATGAATGCAGAGGTGTGTATATGCAAATTAATGATTCCACTTCCTTTATATTGATATATGATGAGAGGGATTCCTGGATCATATGGTAGATCTATTTTTAATATTTTGATCAACCTCCATACTGTTTTCCATAGGACTGGACCTGTTTGGATTCCCACCAACAGTGTAAAAATTTTTGCTTTTCTTTTTTTATTCTATTTTTTTTGCATTTACATGTATATATATGTGTGCATATTATAAAAAACATCGTTATATACCCCAAAATTCTCCACCATATCACCCACAAACAATGGTCCTAATCTTTTGCATTCATTCATCCCCTGAAAAAAGTTCACTTTTCCCCACATCTTTCCCCTCACTTGTTGTTTTTGTCTTTTTAAAATGGGCCATTGCCACATGTAGAAATTTTATCTTCTTGTGGTTTTGCATTTCCCTGATGATAAGTAATCATGAGTGTTTTTTCTTGTGCCTGTTCATCATTGTATAGCTTGTATTTAACACTTGTGCCTGTTTTTCGACTGACTTGTTTTCTTATTGTTGACTTGCATGGGTTTTTTGTAGATTTTGGATATTAGCTCCTTGTAGTTGTATTATCCACAAATATTTTCTCCTATATAGGAAGTACCTTCCTATTTGGGAAGGAAGGTACTTTTTCATTATAATGATTATTTCTTCCTCTGTGTATACATGTTTTAATATGATGTTCTTTCCATTTGTTTGCAATTGATAATTTTTTCTTCTGGCCCCTTTACCAGTGACCTTGTGTCAACAGTTAATTTATTCTGAATTGTTATGGAATTACTTTGTGCCAAACAAAGTGGCAAAAGTACTACCTATCTTAGTTCTCTCAATATACAGAATAATTCCAGAAGGTAATGTAGTTAGTGAATATTTAAGAACATCTATTATATGGCAGGTATGTCAGAATATGCACAAGAATAAACAGTCAAGAAAGACATGGACTGCTCGCCAAAGGTAGTTTCAATTTACCTAAGCGTATACTACTAGTGGTAGAGTATGCCATCAGTGGGAATAAAATTTGTCCTTAATTTCAGACTTGAATTTCTTTGACTCCAAAGTTATCATTCCTTCTCAATTTCCCTATTTCATCTGTCTGTTTCCTTTTTATTTTTAAATCAAAATTAAATAAAAATCACTTTTTCTCAGGGATTTTCATTCAGAGCCAAGTTTATAATCATACCATGTATGCCAGAGTAAGTCTTATTTGACAAGTGATCACACAAAGTAATATAGTCTCTTTTGGAAGTCATGTCCTGCTCTGGATGTAGTTTTAGGCCCCTTCATAAACTGCCGTCCAGGGTATCCACATGTCCCAGGGGCCATTGCCACCAAGTAGCTTGTTACTCGTTACTGCAGTTAGTACTATAGCAACAACTCCACCAGTGTCGTTATTAAAACTTGCTTTAGGCTAGCATTTTCCCCTGGGTCAGTAATGAGTTTAGAGAAATGGATGTGGAAATGAGATTTGTTCTCACCAGTATAGTGAATTATGTCTTGTTGGGACCCCCAGGCTAATATTTCAAATTTGCCATGAGGCACTTCATCAAAAATTCTATTCTGGTTCCAAAAGGACTATGCATGCCTATTAGCAAATTTAGAGAATGGCTTTAACTCTAATTTTTTTTTTTCTTTCCCTTGGCTCAGTCCATTGAAGACTTTTGGAATTAGCAGTTTGTTAAAATGGTCCATTTGCACGAACCAGTGAAGGGTGCAGGGAAGAAATGCAACCATTTTATCTAACAAGGCTGAGTCTGTAACAACTGAGGTGAATCAAACACAGAGCTACCATGAGAGTGTCACATTAGGCATGCATTCTCACCCTGGGTGTCATTCCCCCACCAGACACACTTGCATGGCAGGATTTGCTTTTGCTAGCATTTAAATTGTCAGGCTTCCACTTGGTTGCCAGGGCTCATTTTAATGCCAGTGAGACTTGTGGATTTAAATACTCTTCATTTGGGCTTGTAATATTCCAAAGAAGCCAGTTGCAGAAATAGGTTTATTGGATAATAGGATTGCATATTGAAGCACCAGTTTTACAATAGTAGACTTTTCCACTAGTCCTACCTAGTGGCTAAGATGCTGATTGCTTTTCCAGATGTTGAGTGTGATGGAAAAGTGGTGAAGGCACCTTGATTTCTGTTATGCAATCATCCCCTGTCAACACCCTCTACAATTTCTTCTGTCTCTCAGATTAAGGGCTGTATTCAAGAGTAATAGTGAGCGATTTTTTAATTTTTATTTTTTGTATCAAAGACTTAAAGAGAAGAGATATCCCCAGTCTCTCAGACACTGAACATGGAGCTTGAGAAGAGAGTGAAGGTCCTTACTCTCTTTTCTTTCCTAATCTGTCTGACATCCCTGACATTATAAGCTCTTCGCAAAATTTTAGCACACTGTTGTTATATGCTGTACCTCCTCAGAATATGGAAAATATTGTGCCATTGTTGCCAGTTTGATTCTTCTGCTTGTTGAGCAAATTTCTCTTTCATTTTGTTAAGTTCTACATTAGAATACATACCATCCTAGATTTGCAGTGCTGGTCCTATAAAGAGATATGCCAGAATTATTAAAAAGCTCACCCCAAATGCCTTCCCTTTCTCCTTGTCTCAAGTATAAAAAAGGCACTTAATATGCTCATGTCTGATCTCTGAAAAATGATAGTAGTGAGGTTTCTGCTGTATACCATCCTCTACAGAAATGTTTGGTGAGGGGCATCTCAGTGAGAACCTCCAGCCTTATTCTATCAGCTCTGTCATGGAATATGTAGGCTGATAGTCATTTTTTCCTACTTGTTTGTCTTAGTTTTGCTTTAAAATTATGTTAAAAGGTGTTATCTTAACAAGTGAGTATACAAATTGTGTTTATGAGAGGGGCAGGGCATCAGATGCCATTGGATGGTCATTACTATAGTAACTTCTGGTCACATCATTCACACTTAAAGTTGGCCCCTACTTCCCAGGAAACTGGCAGCCTCTGAGTGCTTGGGCTGTCTGTTTTTATTGGCTGTTAATTGTTAATAGATTTTCAGGTGTGGGTCATGCTGTGTAGGCATCAATCCTTCATTTAGGAAGGTCTGAAGCTGCCCATGGTTGTGAAAAGGCAAGTGATAAACAAAAACTGGAGAAATCTCAGCATCCTTACTAAAAATGTCAAGCCCAGTAATGCTTCTGGTCATAAAAGTAATATTTATTAGTGAGAAAGCAAACTTGCACAATAAAAAAGGAGGATTAAGTGGGGAAGCAGTGAGAGAGAAAGGCCCACAATAAGAATGAAGAATGAAAAAAAAATTAAAAAATAAAAATCATTTTTAAGAGATCAGACATGAAGTATATTAAATGTCTGTTTTATACTTGAGACAAGAAGAAAGGGAAGGCATTTGGGGTGAGCTTTTTAATAATTCTGCTTGAGAATATGTATGATGGGATACTTTGTTACCTGCCATGTTAGGGAAATGGATATATTGATTCAGGTTTCAGCAAGCTATGACCCCAAAGCCAGATTCAAGCACTGCCTGTTTTCAAACTAACTGCTAGCTAAGAATGACTGGAAAGTTTTAGATGGTTTGAAAAAATCAAAACAGAATTTGGTGACTTGTGAAAATTATATGAAATTCAAATTTCAATATCCATACATAAAGGTTCCTGGAACACAGCCATACCCATATATTTACACATTGTTTGTGGTTGCTTATTCACTAAAATGGCAAAAATGGTACAACTTGTAAAGTCTACAATATTTTCCTATAGATCCTTTAAAGGAGAGACTCATGGGCCCTTATATTGGTCTATTCAGTTCATTGACTAGGAACTAGTGGATACAGCCTTTGCACACAAAACCTGCCTCTTCTCTGTCTAGTTCTCTCTTTGCAGAAGGATATAATCTTACTACCTGTGCATGAACTACCTATCTGTGCATGACCATCCAAGAGTTTGTGGTAAACCTGTGGTGATAAGAGAGACAAATCCAGCCTAGTCTCTACCCTTGAGTACTTATAGTGCAGTTAAGAATTGTTGGGGAAAGAGCAAGAGAAAACAAGGTATATACATATTCAAGAACTGTATATTACATTATCGATGGTAATGAATGGTACATGTTACAAGAGGATTTCAAGAATGATAACATGAGATTCTGATTCTCTTTCAGATCCCCTGTACCTAGATAACACTGTGGAAACTTCCAGCCAATTGCTCTTCTCATATTAAAGGCCACCCCGTTCAATTGTCCTTCTCTTGCTACTTTTACCAATAATGCTTCCTACGCAATGCAGACTACGAGATGTTCCATGTGGGGGCTGCGTTCCAGAGTTCTGCTCAGCCCATATGATACACTGGAACAGCTCTGCCACTTTCAGTCCCTTGACCTTCCAGGCATCAGAACAAATCCTGTCAGTTATTTCTGTGCCATAGCTTTTGAATGATCTATGTGCTCCATTTCTGTTACTTTCACTTTAATCTAGGTCACTATGGTCTCTGACCTGGATCATAGCAAACACTCTGTTGAATGGATCTTTCACATGCACATGCACTTGCTGTTTATTTGTATTATTGAGTTCTTGTGAGTTTACTTAACCATAAAATGTTTGGAGTGTAACAGCACATCTTACTGTGTAAGACGCCACATTCACTCCATCAAGCTTCAGTGTCATGACATTGACCCTTGTCTCCTCTAATCCCTCCCCCATCTCTCCTGATAACCAGTATGTCATTTATAGAGTCTAAGAATTTTTTTTTTTTGTCGATTGGTTCTTTTTGACAAAAGATTGAGTTCACCCCGCAAACTGTCTTTCCTTTTTTGAACTTATTTCACTTGGCATAATCACCTCAAGATCTGTCTATTCTTTTGTTCCAAAAGTCACTATTGAATTTTTTTTAAAATAATGGGTAGGATTTTATTGATTATATAATCTAAATTTTTGAAAAGTAGTCTTATGTGGGTGGCACTTATGTAGGTACAAGATTTGTCTATTGTTATTTAAAAGCCACAGGTGATCATCTTATTTTTCTATATGTCACGTTACACTGTTCCCGTATTTATCATTCTAATATCCCAAACCTTTGAGCCTCCCTTGAGAACTTGACTATTCAGTTCTCTAACATATTTGCAGTCTCATTTATACCCCATTCAGTCTCTCTTTTGTAGCCTCATAGACATCTTACAGTTTCTCTTGGATAAATATGTGGTTTCATTTCCCAAACCAAGTCCTTTCTGAGAGGAAATGGCCTAATAATTAGGCTGGAGTCACAAATTATTCCCAGGGTGATGCTAGGCACATCTAGACACAGATCATCCAAAGTTTCTCAGATCTATCATACTCACCTCAGAGACTTTTACTATAAATTTCAGTTACTTAGAATTCCCTCATGAACTCCTTAACTCTCAGTTTACCTGCCAATGTCTGCAAAGGAATCTTTTATATGATTTCACAGCCTCAGTGAGGTCTCATTATCATATATTCTTAGAGCACATCTGTAATCCTCAGACTACTGTAACTACATTAGAAGTCATACTTTTGTCTGTACATTCAGATTAACCCTGTATGTCTGTCCAGGTTCAAGAGGATTCTGGGACATGGGATTTTCAATGTTAAAACAAGGAAAGTACCAGGTCACCATGTGAGGATGACATTTCCTCAATGGCAAAGAAGGTATTTCTTATCCTTCTACTGTAGTTCTGAACCTCGTGTATGTAGTTCCTTATAAGATAGAAATAATAAATTTTAGTTGGTTGAATGTTTTAAGGAAGAAAAATGATATAAAAGACAAGAGAGTTGACTTCCAGGTAGATTCATTAAGGGTGCTTTGTGTGTTAGCTCCATTTCAGGGTGAAGGATGGTTTCTAGATGTGGGATGAGGTTAGAAGAGTTTTTCACTAGGGGAGAAAAATTAAAATTGCTCTTCCTTTCCTATTATTAAGTGATATGTGAAAAATATTTGAATGTTTGCTATATATAATGTGTTTGCCCAGAATCATATGCTAAGTCAATACCTATTGTGATGATATTCATTGCTTAGAACCTTGAGGGTGGGGGCAGATCGATCATATGGGTAGATTTCTCATGGATGGGAGTAGTGGCCTTACAAAGGAGACCTGACAGATCTTCCTTATATCTTCCACTATTTAAGAACACATGAAAAAGACAGCCATCTTTGAAAAACTGTCACATCAGATATTGATTTGCTAGTGCTTAGACCTTGGACTTTCCAGCCTCCAGAATTATGTGAAATAAATTTCTATAGTATAGAATATGCTCCATTTATGGTTTTCTGCTAGAGCTGTTAATAAGAACGTGGCTAAGCGGCTACTATGGTTAAATGTTACCCACTTAAGGGATTTTTGTTTATTTAATAAGAAACAGAGCCTTCTGTTAAAAATTATATCAGAGTGGCAAGTATTTTGACTTGGGAATGAAATATGTGGTTGAACAGGAAGACCAATCTTCAGATTTGTCCAAAAAAAGCAACTTACAGGCAACTGTCTCTGACTGAGTTTGTACTCAATGGCCGTGGGCTCTGAAAAAGCAGCAAATTGTACAATCACATCAGAATGATTTGGGTGGAGAGCCACTGGACAGCACTCTAGTTGTTTTCTCTCAAATTATACACACCCAGCTTTACTAGCACCAGTTTTGGAGAGGTTATTACCACCCTCTGTGTATCTGGCATTTGTGCTTGGCATTAGATGAGAAGTTTGCACTGGGGGAGTTGAGATGATCAGAAAGGCTTATTATTTCCAATTGGTGAATGACAGTAGGATTTTCATTGTTTCCTTTGGACAATATAAATTTAGTAAACCAGATTCCAAGATTCATATGGTTTGCAGGCTCTGACCATTTGACCCATGCTTGTTTCATAGAATAATAGACTATTGAACACAAAACCACACTTGGGATTCTTATTTTGTAGATGTGGAAACCGAGGACCATCGGGTGAAGGCCGTGGCCAGTTTTTTTAGCTCATTCATGCCCCACTGGGACTTGGACCCAGATCTCCTATACTGTAAGGGTTATGCCATCCTCCTCCAGTGCCTACACTGCATATTGAACACTTTCTCACATATGCATATGTTGAAGAAATCGTATAGTTAGCACCCAGATGCTGACAACCTTGATTTTTTTTTACTGTCATAATTTTTGTTTTAATTTGTTATTTTTCAAGCTTTTAAAGTAAGTTGTAGTCATTGATATACTTCATCCCTGAATACTTCAGCATGCAGATCGCCATCTAGTTTGGTATCCATTTACTATTATTTTAGTTAAATTTATACATAGTGAAATGAACATGAGTTTTGAAAAATGTATACACCTGTGTTTCTCTTCCCCCTATAGTACTTTTGTTTTTTTTCCATTTCAAAGATTATTAAACATTACTGTCTGCCTAAATAATCATTTTAGAATCATTTGCTCTAGCAAATATCTTTGCTTATGTAGAAAACATTTTTCCAGGGAACACATTTGTGTAATATTAAGCTATGTCTTTAAAAGCAGGTTTATAAGGTAGTACATTCAAGTAGTTACTAAGAGATGATTGTGTGCACATTTTAATTCATGAGAGATGAAGTCTGGAATCAAGGGAAATGTACTGGAGTGGAAAGGGAGTGGAGATATTCAAATAAAATACAAAAGGGTCATAGTCTTTGAGAGAATCTAACATTGTCCCCACACAGTGCCTACTGTGCACCCCACCTCATCCCTCATTCTGCATCTGGAGAAAGCAAATTACCTGGACATTTTCAGATGTGTGGAATAGTATGCATGAAAAAAGGGACCAAAAAAATGTCAAGCATTATTTTGCTTCTGCTGAAAGAATGCTTTACTTGACTGCAATCAGTTTTTTTTTTTTTTTCTATTTTGCTCCTATGGAAACAAATCAGAAAAGTTAGAATGGTTTTCTGAAATAGATGCTAAAGAATGATACTGCATATTCTTCCCTGTGCCCTACAACCTGCAAGTATCAAGGAGCAAATGGTTGCATACACACACACACACACACACACACACACACACACACACACTCCTGGTACAAAGAAGACAGAATAGAATAATCTGGACATTTTGGTGACTCAAATTGTGGCTAACTAGTGATCCAGGAGTATCACCAGGGATGAGGTGAATGCTGTATCAATAACTGGGAGAAACTTGAAGCACTCTGTCAACCCTCATAGGAGGACTTGACGTCACCCTTCCAGTAGCTAAATTCATCCTACCTGAGAGAGCTGAACACAGGGCAGCATCAAACCAAAGGCAGTCCAAAGCCTGCTCCCCAGCTGGCTTTTGGAGCAGAATTTATGGATAGCAGTAAAATCGGAAAGGTATCATAGCCTGCTTTTAAAGTAGAGAAAGGGAAGTGAGAAAAAAGGAAAAGGGAATATTCCTGGTTTTTCTGTGAGAGATTCAGGAAAATATTTGATAGAAAACAGAACATTTCATAAAAGGGTCCCAAATAAAGCATGGGAGAGCAGTGCAAATGAAGTCAGGTTGCTGGCTGTGGAAGCATCACATTAACATGGTGGTAGTGGCATCATGAGGCAGTCCATCGGTGCTGACCCTGCATTTAAAAGGTATGCATTTAGACCTTTTCTCTTGGTGTCTGAGCCCTGCCAACTCCAGATCTCCATGTCCACCACTGGCTGGTGTGGAAACGAAATCACACACACCCCCTTTTTGCCAGAGGTCCAATAAAAATTATAAATGATCAACATACAGAAGAAAGTGAGTGTTAACAATATACTGCAGTCTTGGTAGCTTGCCTAATGATTTAAGGGAGCTGAGTTTATGGTTAGAATTCCAACCACCAGGCTAGCTAGGGGGACCCCATGCTTTCAGGATGAGGTAGAATTCAAAGGCATAAGAACAACAAAGGAAAAAAAAAGAAATGAAATAGATCATTAACATGAACAGGAATGTTCACTCTATCCCTGATTACAATCAGAGCTGGTTATTTTTAGTGTAGTTCTGATGAATCTGCTTCTCTGTATTTTATACAGAATGGCACAATGAATAGCATGTGCTCTCTCTGGGCTGGTTGCTTAAGACAGAAATCTTCATGGACATGTGTGGACAGGGAATGCTGACACTGACATATGATATATATTTTTTCATGGCTAGAGAAAAAAAATCACGTTTACTAATGCTATAATGTGTATGTACATGTGTGTATGCACATATGCTAACTTTCAGTAATCCACAGTTTTCCAAATATTTTATGGTGGATAGGCATCCCTAAATCATAATTTAAGAACCTTGAGCTACAACTAAGTGGGTTATGGCACTGAGCTACTCTATTAATAAGACAGAACTGTACCCAGGTTTCAGCAGACAAACTACTTGATTTATATTGGATATAGTTTCGGGTGGGGGAGGGTATATACAGATTCAACTATAAAATAAAAATATAAAATGTCATAAACCATAAAATGATTTTACATTATAGTCTATGATGTAGAATGATGTTAATACATTGGAAAATGTAATTCCCACTCCATAGCAAAGATTAAGAAATACTTCTTCCAGTATGCTTTTAGAAGTCTCAGTTTCTTCCAAAAATAAGTTGTACATTTCCCTTTATAACCTGATGTGATGCTCAATTAGCTAGATTTGCACTTGCTTCTTCAACCAGTCGGCCCCTTCTGATTCAATGCCTGCCATGGCCTAGGTGCTTCTGGAGCTGCAAAAACCAAGTAAGGAAAGATAAGACTCTGTAATCAAGCAGTTGGCAATCTTAATAAAGACATGGCAGAAGATGCAAACTATTCAATCAGTATCCAGAATCAGAGAATATTCATAAAAATGAATAAGAGGAGACAGAATTGGAAAAGCTCTAAGACTTTTGATTTTGATGTTTTCTATCAGCATGATTTTTAGTGACTCTGCTGTGTCCTTGGAGAGTTGATTTGCAGGACATTATTAATTAAAGCTGACACCTTTACATTCAGCCACCACCAAGTTATTAATGTAGCTTCTTGTCAGTGTCAGTTACCATGTTTACAAAGTGTAGGATACTTTTGCTTCAAACACATGAGTAATTTAAGGGAAAATGAAGTAAAGTGGGTATTTTGTTACTTTCCTTTTCTTTTGACTGACAAGATTAATGTTTCACAAAGTGCCCATCTTTCAGTCAGGATACAACTATCAGTATTTGCTAGATCCTGTATGGACATAGATAATAACTATAATCACAGAGCATTCCTGTGGTTAGATCAGTCCAACCTGTGATTCCCAAACCTAGGTCCGTACCAGTGTCTCTTAGGATGGAAATCCCTTGAACTTGCTCATTTGTGTGGGCCACATGGGGAAGGGATCAGTCAAGGTATAACTTTCAGTAAGGTGTCGGTGACCCTTATTTGTAGTTGTATGGTTTTCAGAAAAAATTTTAACAAAATGTTGGCTATAGTGAGTACCTTCAGACAATAATTCATTTTTGAAAGGGTTTTCATATTCATAGTTTTGTTAGGGCTTTTTAATTCTCTACTAAAGGACATGGGGAGAGAATTAGGTCTTTTCATTTTTTATGTCTGACAAAAGGAAAGCAACAAGACTAGCTGAATGTATCAAAGTGATATATAGTCACACAATGGCAAGCATGTCCACATTTCCTGGTCTTGAACTTAGAGTCTCATCCTCTGATGTAAGAGAAGAAATTGGATTGTTTAATTGACCTTTTTGACAATGGGATACAGAATTTGTATCCAAATTATTTAAATGCATAGTTTTTTGGTTAGCAATGATTTAGAAGTTCAATTATTTTTTGTTGTTGCTTGTTTTGTTTATTTTTCTTAATTTATTCAGGTAACTAGTTTTTAAGTCATCAGTAGATCCATATCTTATACCATACATAGAAAAAACTCAAAATGTACCTTAAATTCAAATATAATAGTTAAAATTACAAAACTCGTAGAAAGTAAAAAGGGATAATAAAGCTTTGTGACTTTGGGTTACGCATGTGTGACAGTAAATAAACAAATAGAATAATCACCAAATTCAAAACCTTTAAGTTGGAAATAATGTTATTCAAAAATTGAAGACACTCCACACCATGAGAGAAAATATTTTCATAGCACATATCCAATAAAAGACTTGTGTCTAGAGTGAGTCTGAAAATTTAGAACTTCTAATATGCCTTGGTCTTTCTGGAATCAACCTCTGTCCTGAAGCTGTTTAGGTACACAGTCACCAGTCATCTCATTGAAGTACAAAACATATGCATCATTCTGGAGATCCCATGGGTTTTTAAGGCTGAGTGCCAAGAACAGGGGAAAAGATTTTTAAAAACAATATTATAAATTTGAATAGACAATTGACCAACAAGACCTATGAATGGTGAAGAAGCTCATGAAAAGATGTTACACATTACAAATCACTAGGGACATGCAAATCAAAATCAAATGAGATACTAAGCCACACCATCTAGGACAAGTAAAATAAATTTAAAAAAAAGATGAACAGTAATAAGTGTTAGAGAGGATATGAAGAAATTGAAACCTTGATGTGTTGCTAATAGGAGTATCAAATAGTTTGGGAAATAGTTTAGAGTTCCTTATGTTGCTAAATATAGAGTTTCCATATGACCAATAATTCCATTCGTAGCTAGAGTCCAAGAGAAGTAAAAACATATGGCCACAGGGGAAAACATGTGTCTATGGATCTTCACAACAGTGTTATTAGTAATAGTCCCAATTTGAAAATAACATTCATAACTGATGAGCTGATAAATGTATGTGACCTATCCACATAATGGAATATTATTTGGCAATATAAAAGAATGACTAATGAAGCATGCTACAATATGCTTGAACCATAAAAAACATTAGACTAAGTGAAAAAAGCTAGTAATAAAGGATCATAAGTTGTAGTATTTCATTTAAATGAAATATCCAGAAGTAGGACATCTAGAGATATAAAGTAGATTAGCAGTTGTCTATGGCAAAGTATAAAATAAATAGAGAGTGATATTGAACAAAAGATTTCTTTGGGGGGGCTAATAAGTATTCTAAACAGACTTTCTGATGCACAGTGAATATACAAAACAAAAAAAACAAAAACAAAACCAACAACACTGAATTGAATATTTTTTTGTAAATTTTATTTTTATAAGCATTAAAATAATAAAAAGATGCTACCTCCTGGAGTTACATCCAGACAATAGATAGGTTTATCTAAAATTAAGTTTGCAAGCACTGCAATTCTATTTTGTCCTCTGATGAACTTGGTAAACCAGAACTTTAAGTCAGCTCTCCTTGTAAATAAACAAGGCTGCTGATATAAGAGCTAATTTATACTCTTGACAAAGTGGCTTTGCCAGAGAGCAAGCAGTTATGGTGATCCTGAAATTTAACAGCCAAAATGTAATGATAAATTTTATATGAAAAGTTTTTTTTTTTTCCCTTCCATTATAAACAAGTCATTTTCAAGCAAATGAGATGCTTAAAACCCCTGGAAAAATTACTTGTCCCCTGAAATTCTCTTAATTATTTTTGGCACAAAATTTCAAGTTTAAAAAAAAGGATTAACAGATTAAGAAAAAAATGTCAGTTTGCTTGTTAACTTGCATCTTTTACCTGTTTAATGTCAAACACATCCAATAAATCCTATTTGCAAACTGTATTGGTTTTCTAAAGTTGACATAACAAAGTACCATAAAATGAATGGTTCAAATAAAAGACATTTTTTGTTTCACAATTCTGGAGTCTAGAAATTGGACATGAAGCTGTTGACAGGGTTGGTTCCTTCAAGAATGCATTCTTTCCTTCTCTGTTAGATTTTGGTAGCCTCAAATGTTCCTTGATGGCATTCTCACTGCCTTCACATAATCTTACAGCTATTCATGTATGTTTCTGTGTCCAAAGATCCCTGTTTCATAAACTTACAATAATATTGGAGTAGGACCCACCCTAATACATTCATCTTAATTTGATCTATTTGCAAATAAAATCACAGTTACAGGTCCTGAGTATATAGCACTTCAATATCTTTCAATATCTTTTGCAGGGGATATAATTCAACCTATAACATATCATAAGATTTATGTATTTTCATATTCTTTCAGTCTATCTCAATTTATAATTTCCATTAGTGGAATGTTCAGAGGGTAGAATAAAAATATTTGATTCTTGACATCATCACATAAAAAACTGTAGTTTTTTATTTACTAGTATTCATAAAATAAAAATTTAATATTATTAAAGATCAGTGAATGTTTTACTCTTTCCAAAATTCTATTCTAGGGGAGGGGGAAAATTTTTAAAAAATAAAATTCTTTACTCTCTCCAAAAATGTTAATATTTTAGGGAGATAAATATAATTTGATCAGAAAAATTATAGTGTTCATTTGTCCTATAATTCACCTTGTCATTTCCTGTATGGTGAGTTTCAATGAAGTCCCATATGAAAAATTCTGGTGTTCCAAGTCTAAGATAAAATAATGAAAATTATTATATAATTTGGAATTTTGGTCATTTTTTCTTTTTGTGTCATTCTTCTCTAGAAAGTATCTTTTATGGATTGCAGGGGATGTGTATGATATTATTTCTTAGATCATCTCAGACTACAGATTGAGTTTAAAGAACATATAAATAAAAAAAAATACTGTATTCACACGAAATTTTTAATAGAACTTAAATCCACATCTGACCATAAGTGTTTTGAACCAATAGAATGAATTACTAAAATTATGAATAATGATTTTTTCATTGACATGTCATACTTTGATTTAAAAAAATTAGTCAAAAATCAGAAAGAAAATACATTAAAGAGTTATGTTCACTGCCATATCTTCAGTGCCTAGAAAAGTCCCTGAAATATAGTAAGGACCAACTAAAATTTTTTGACTTTAATGACTGAATCTTTCTTAGCCTTTTCTAGTCCATAGAACTACCTGTAAACTATTTAAAAATATGATGAAACCAGTGGAAACTTGTCCCAGAAAAAATGCTATTCCATGATTTTACACTGAAAGTCTGAGGTTAATAATCCAGTGGAATTCACCAGAGACCCCTCATCTACCCAGGAATTTCTGGTTAATCATTTCTGATCTAAAAGAAGGAGCAAAATGCAAAACCAACTCCACTGTTACTTGATACTCCTACTACTTGAGTTTTATTTCTTCATTTTGCTCTTGAGGACTAAATTGTGCCAGCATGGTTTTTAGAAATGTGGAAGTCTTAAAGGAAAAATTATCTTCCTAGTTTCCCACCCATATATGACCCCCCCAGCTGAATTCTTTCATTTCCTTTCTCTTCTTTTTTCCCAACATGTTTTCTAACTTTCATAAACCTTAACAAAGAAATGAGTCCAAGAACATAATTGGGAGGAGGTTTACATAAAGGGCCAGGAGTGAAATCCTGCCGTTCTATTTAAAGCTCTGCATTCATTCCTTATGTAGGTGCCTCACGGATTGAATAAAATGGAACATTGGTTGCTGAGAAGTTCTGAAATAGTAGAATCTTGCCCTTAGTACTTCCCAAGGAAAACGGCCTCTGTGAATTAAGGATTTATGGGTGACTATGTTTTTACTAGAAGTATTTGAAGATCTGGACTTGCATGCTGGGATCCTGGCTTGATTAAAAGCTGCAGAGAAGCTGATACAGTAAATAGTCTTTGCTATCAGTGGACTCATATTTTCTGCTAGAGATAAACCAAGCCTTGTGCTATAAAGCAGTCAGTGAACACTGCAGAGGCTGATTCAGCACCCTGCCCTCTACTGTGCTGGCACATTCTATTGGAAATGGCCTCAGAATCATAAATGTTGTTCACTTCAGGCCTGTACAACATTGGGAGGAACTGAATCTAAGCTGGATTAGTTCATGTAAACACCTTGTCACTTTTCCCACATTATGCTATAAAATGAATGTCATTGCTTTAATTTCTCTGCAACTGCCTGGATTCTATTTCTTTGACAATCCAGTTAAACCCCTGAAAAAGTGTGAAATTTCTAAGAACACTTGCTTGGGGGCAGTCCAGGAGGAGGGAGTACTTGAGTCCCATACATGTCCCTGCAAGTGTCAGCTTCACTGACAGGGGCAGTAAGGACCATCATGCAGCATCACATGTGGCTTTTAAATGCATCGCATGCTGAATAATACTCCACTGTGTAAATGTATCCCAACTTTTTGATTCACTCATCTGTTTTGGGGCATTTGGGTTGATTCCATACCCTGACTATTTTAAGTAGTGCTGCAATAAATATTGGACAAAATCATGTCATTGCAGCAACATGGATGGAGCTGGAGGGGCTTTTACGAGCTGAAATTAATTAGAAGGGAAAAGAAAAATACTGGAAATACTGGATGATCTCACTTCTCTGTGGAATTTAGATAAATTAAAAAAAAAAAGAACATGTAATAGTAAAAGCTTACAACTTGACTATAGAAACGAAACACCCAGCTAAGGAGAGAGAACAGTAGCGAAACAGGAAGATGAAGGAAAATGGTGATGGGTCTCCAGTGATACCATGCCTGGAGAAATATGGGGACTACAACAATGTAAGGTAAATAAATCAACTAATAGAAAACAAACAAAAAAGGCTGTGTGCCTTAGATTATTGTTAATTTTTATGGTTATTTTTTTGCCATCTCAGAAAGCTAATAGTAAGAGGAGAAGAGTATGTTCTTCCAGCTCCTATTGCATATAGTGCTAAGTAACAAACTGTGTCTGTTCCTGAGCACTAAGCATGGTATCAATTTAAAGATTTCTATTCAAAGTGTGGTGGGAGCACCCACATTCCCTAGGAGCTTGTTGAAGGTAAATTCTAGAGTCCTATCTCATGGCTAATGAATCAGAAAGTATGCTTTAACAAGCTCTTCAGTGATTTATTAACACCTTAACATTCTTTTTTGGAAGTGTTAGTTATAGCGCTGTGTGTTGGAAATACCTGGAGAATTTGAAAAGGACTGACTGACACCTGGGTCCAACTATTGGAGAGACTGACGCTTATGGGGTTTGGTTTGGTCATGATGGCTTTTGAAAGCTCTCTAGATGGTTGTAAGGTGTAGCAGTTTGAGAACTACTGTTGTAGAGCAGAACCAGACACATCTCAAACACATAAGGATAATTAAGAGTTGATAATATTTACTACAGACTTTCTGTAGGTTATCTGGTATTTAATCTGTCAGAATTTTTCTGTTCCCTTTGTTTTGCCTATCTTCTGAATCATCAAAGACAATTATGATTGAAAGTTATTATTTACTTTATTTACTTACTTGAAAATATTTTGTTCTGTGTGATTATTTAGAATAGTCAAAATTCTGTTCTGTGTGATTATTCTAGACTAGTCAAAAGATGCTTCATTTGAGTCTCATTGTGTAACATGCTTTTAAAGAAGAAGAGTGTGGTCTAAATATTGTCACTCAAGGCTCTTACTAATTGTTTATTCTCTAATTATTTCTTTATCCTAAAGAAGCAATAATTGAGATGTGAATCAATGAGTAGTTGCCTAAGCTGCCCAGCGGGCCTTTGCAAAAGTCAAGGTTTGAACTCTGCACTTGAATATCCTTTTACTCTTTAAACCCCTATTTCCTGCCAGGCATGGTGGCACATGCCTGTAGGCGGCAACCTAGGAAGCAGTGGCCGGGCCCAGGGATGATGGTTCGAGTCCTGCGAGGGGCACGTAGCGAGACCTAGTCCCAAAAAAATAGCTGGGTGTGGTGGTGCACATCTGTAACCCAAGCTACCTGGGAAGCTGAGGCTGGGGATTTGCTTGAGTCTGTGGTATACCCTGGGCAACATGAGTCTGCAGTTCCATGGACAAAAAGCGAGACCTAGTCTCAAAAAACAAAAACAAAACAAACAAACAAAACCCTTATTTCCACTCTATCATGTTATTACCCCAAAACTTAGCAGTAAATGATTAATAGCAACTTCATAAAAACAATTATGATTTATTTTGTATTCATGTAAACTTTTTTATATGTAGCTTTCAAAATTTCCTTGTAAGTCCATCCCCCTAACAATTACTGAATAAAGGTAGTGCTGAATAAAGGTAGGGTTTGGAGTTAAAACAATAATATGTAAACAAACACATTAGAGGTATTGGAGGCTTGAGGAGCACATGGTTTTGAGATATTTGTGAGGTGTCTGCAGTAGTGCAGCTTGGAAGACTTTCCAAGACGCAGATGCTTCACTAAAAGCTGCTGCTCTGGTCTTATGGAGGAAAGAAAGGGAGGAAAGATAAAAGTTCTCAGAAAAGAAAAGGGAAAAGAATGTCATCAAAAATACTAAAATGGCCTTTCAGATATACAGCAGCAGATGGTACAATGTAAAGGACAAATGGATTAACTTGCTGTGATTTTTGGTGTCCACTTCATAGCCAACCGTAAAAGGCACTTGGATCAAATGGGAAAGCATCGACTTTGTTAAATGATAGCTTCCAGAACATGCCATCTGTGGTCCCTGCCTGTTCGTATTGCCTGATCAAGACTGGAATTGCTCTGCCTGAAAAAGCAGATTCTTTCATTTCATTGTTTTTCTTATTCTTTTGAATTCATTTCAGAGATGAAAATTTGTGTATATCCGAGAAGGACCTTGGCTTCAAAACATTTTTGTCTCAATGGTTTCATATGTCTCCATAGCATCACACTGAGAAATTGCTAGCAAAGAGGCAGCTTTGTTGATTTGTTGTTGATTCATTTCTTTATAGGAGATGGGTGTCTTCTGGCATAATGTAGGATTCTAAATATTATATGGAAATCCTAGGAAAGGTGAAAAAAAGGGGGGAGATCCTGGTAGGTGAGCTTTTGCCCCATTTTCTAATTATCATTTCGCCTCTCAATCACCATGGTTACCAACAATCTCTAGAAGTAGAGAGCTCTCAGTATCTCCTTGCTTCCTCCTACTTCCCATGCCTCCTTCAGTTTTCAATTTTCCTTTTTTTCTCTAGCTTCCTTTTCCATTTCTCCACTCTCTCTTCATTGATCATCATGATGAAGTTTCTATTATATTTCTTTCTTCTCCCTTCCATTTGAATTGCCACTTTCCCCCCTACTTTTTTTGATTACATTTTTTTCTTTCAACTGTATTTATTTAAAACTCTGAAGACTAGGCCAGGGCCTAAATTGAAGTTTGTTTTTATATAATCTATATTTAGAAAATATTTTCTAAGATAATTAACAACAACAGTGAATTCTGGGATGATATTTAAAGAACAATAGAGCATGAATGGATCTTCAGTTCTATAGAAGCATCATTTAGCTGTAATATAATTTCACAGTGAGAAGAGGATGAGCCTTATATTAGCAGCACTTTCAGAGGGGGGTTATATGCTTTTGGTATTTGGAGTATGAAGGACAACTAGGGTTTTATAGGAATCCTCAACCAAACCCACTAAATGCCAGTAAGTTGAACAGAGTTATTCCTTTGTTGACCAAGGGCATTTCCCCAGTTTTCTAAATGAAACAGTAAATCTCATTATCTTGTAGCAATCTTATTCATTCGGTTGTTTAAAATTATACCATCATTTAAATAAATGTGTCTTACAATTCATTCAGATTTTTTTTATGGTTACTGTAAAATAATTATGCATATATATAAACATGTCAGTGTTGAAGATCAAATGCCAGGCTGTTGCTTCAAGATATAGCACACAAAACACTCACCGTTCTATTTAAAAGCAAAGGAATTTGTCTTGATTTCCTAGAAGCTATCCTCTCATTCTTCCTCTAAACCCCTTATGAAAGTCCAGCGGTTCATTCTAGATAGTAATTTATGATGTGAAGTGTATTTTTCACATAGAGATTTTTACACTTAGAGTTCTAATGAGACTTAAACAAGTAGATGTGTCAAAGTTCTTGAAACCATTTTGAGCACTGGCATTATCTTGACGATATCTGAAAATAAATGGGTACCCCACCCCCAGGGCACCAGCGGCCCCATTTTAATATCTACAGTTCATGAGATCCTCTGTAAACATTAATGTTGCCCTAAGAAATACAGTGTTCTTCTAGATGTTTAAATGTAGCATTTTTGCTTTTTAAAAGCACTTATGTTTATTCAAAGTTCTCCTATAGCAATACTTCTAGAAACCACCAAATTAGGCACAGAGTAGGATTTAAAATGACACTAAAATGATTTAAGCCTAAAATAAGGAAAACGCATGTATTTGGTCATTATCCTTCCTTGTGAATGCTAGCATTTATTTATATACATATTTTAGAACCTATAACTTTTGAGAATAGGATAAAAGGAAATTGATTCCTACTGTTAAAAATTGGATTGAGGTAAATGTGAAACACACAGACATATACAACATCATTGTAAATGTGGTTAAATCTGATGAAAATATGACCTAAAAGTGATTTCTCTTCCCAGGTATGGGAGAGTGACTCTCTGAACTACGGCATATCAATTGTCAGGTGGACAAGCTTAAATATGATGCTTCTAATACAGTAGGTGAAGAATTCATACCCTCATCAGGTCATTTTATGCTCCCCTGCTTTGAGCTACAGAAAGTAACACACTCATACCCACATGGTGAGTCAACTTAGAGTTCACAGTGGTCACATTCTTGGGAATGCAACTTATCAGGAAAAATGATTAAAAAGGTCCAAGTTTGACTCCATTGCTGCCCAATTGGTGAATTATATTTTTAGAGCAATCAGTTTTAAATCCTAAAGATTGAAATTGTGCTGCTCACTGACTGCCTGGGTGATTTAGCATGACATTTAATTTGCTTTAATATGCATGGGGGGTAAGCAGAGGGACGTTCATTTCACATTTGAGATTCGCTCTATTACTTTGAAAATAACTAAAACATTGGTTTACGAACTGGCTTTCATTTTTCTTCTTTAAAATAAGCATGATGCTCAAACCAACTTGGTCTACTAGATTGGACTAATATCTTCTCTTCTTTTTGATTGTCATTCTTTCTCACTTTTATAGTACTACTAACTGAACACTTACTATGTACAAGACATTTCATTGCTCATTTAAACAGCATTTGGTGCATTTAGCATCCCATTTTTATAGTGAAGGGAAACTAACATTTCCTTATCTTGGCAGGGGCACAGCAGACAAATCTAGAAAGGCACTTCATTTTATTTTCTTACCTGTCTCCCATCTTCTTTTGATTGGTACACTTATCCATGTTAAATGAACCTAGCTGTAAAAAAAGAGTGTTCACACTAAGGATTCTACTTTAAAATTTTTAGTATAGCTGATTAAGATTCCACAAAATAAATCTTCAAAATCACATCATTTTAAAGTTATTTACCTGATATGAATAAGTCAAGAATGAGTTAAGCCAGCTCTTGTGTCTGATAACAACAGTCATCATCATCATCATCATCATCAACATCATCATCATCGTCATCATCATCATCATCTAAAGCACTGCTTGTAAATGAACCTGCCTAGAAAGCTGAGATCTACAAATGAGCCATTTTATGTATTTGAGGCTAGTGAAATGCAAGAAATATTGAAATTGTCTAAGTCAGAGAGTTCAGCGCTGCCAGTTAAATTTTAAGTGTCCAGGCAATTTCCACTGGTTCAGGTTTATTTCCAGGTTTTGTAAACTTGAATTAAATTCTAGTTGTGCCCATAGTAAATATTTTAATGGGCCACTCCTTTAACAGTAAACATTTCTTCAGTGAAATAGTTTAGTAAATACTTTTCTTGTAACAACTGTAAAGGGATGGTTGCTTGATCCTTGAGAGGCTCTCTTTCAATTTATAAATTTGCATGTTTAGTGGATGCTGGCATGATTTAACAGGCTATGGAAATATGGCATTTTTGAGATGATAGCCAGTGACTACTGTAAAGAATTCCAGGAGGATTATGTTCTTTATCTAATTAAGCTGTTTTTGAGTTTATTATAAGACAAATGTATCTTCTGTTGATGATATTGCATGGAATACCAGAAAAGGGGGGATATTTTTAACATTTTCATTACCATATATGTGACCCCACTGTAGTTTCCCATAAATAATATCTGATATAATTTGATTATTTTAAAAATTCTAAACAATGTATTCCCTTTTGGGAATATGTTTATTACCTCTATTAGGATAGTAGTAAGTAGTACAGTGCTTGAGAAGATAAACTCTACTAAATGAATATTGAAAAGGTTTGAATGTATGTCTTCCCAAAGGAATCTAGCTAATCTTGCTCTAACAAATTGCTTATGTCCTAAAGTGTCTTTATCATGACCAGAATTGTCTTTCCTATCAAGTCATTAGCATTTCCTCTTATTCTTCATTTAGATTCTCAAGTCATAGATAAATAAGCAGCTGAGGGTAGTGGTATAATTTTTAAATAATATGGAAAAAATTCAATCATGAGGAAATATGACTAAACAAATCACCCCAACAGCTTGTATGATTCTGTCTTCATGTGGTATATTATATGGTAGTCTACTGTATGTATAGTGAAAATTTTCTTTCTTGCCTAAATATTTGACATACTTTTGGACTTAAGCATGTTTACCTTCTTTCTTCTCTAGTATAGCTTATTAATAGACTAGAATATGCACAGTTGCTTCCAAGAAATTTTAATAAAAGTATCTGCAACACAATCAAAGGTCAATGTTTTCTCACTGAAACTATTTATTCCTTCAGGTCACAATGGGAAAGATTCTGAGTAAGTAGTCAGGAGACAGATATTCCAAAGCTACCAACATAGTTACCACACAACCTCAAAACAGGGACATTGGTGCCATTACATAACACTGATTATGCACCAGTTCTACCGGGTGGACTGAACTGTTGCCAACATCAAATGAGATAACCTCAATGAAAGTGTTTTATAAACTCTAATGGCATTATGCTTAGAAAATGTGACATTATTTAGTGTCCTGGAGCAACAAAATACTAAATAATATTTTAGCAACTTGAATTAATATGGTATCCAAAAGAGTCTAATTTAGGAAATTGCCTAGATGTGAAAGAATTTCATTCACATGCAATGTTCACTAACTAACAATCTCTCTAATTTGCCACTAACTAACAATCTATCTACTTCATGTGGTATCTTAATACTGTCAGAAAAGTGGTAATGGCAAAACAGGGCAAGTGGGATAAAGGAGAGAAAGCGTTTCTGCTGTGAAGAACACCCCTTCGAATTTGGGTTGTGCAGTAAACCACTCATACCTGAGCTACTTTTGTTCCTTTCTCTTCTTAACCTTCAACAAAATATTCCTTCATTCCACTTTAGTTGTAGTTAACTAGCTTTAGAAGTATTCCTACCAAAATGCTCTGTTGAAAGAAATAGAAATAAAATGCTATGATTACAGGATATAGAATATAGAATTATAGAAGGGAGGCTGTATGGATGTGCGGGGTATGAGAGAGGATAGGGATATATTACCAAGGAGTGGAGGGGAAAGGATGTAATTGTGGGGCTTGATTTGAAAAACCTTTTTGTCTGGTGTCATCATGACCAAAATTCATTTACTGGGTGCATAGCTGGAAAAGTCATGAGTCACATACTTCTCTTGTTCACTATTGCATCTGAAAATAGAATTTAAGGAACAGTGAAAAGCAAATGGAATTGCCAATGTAGTGTTGTGAAGGATATGGATGCACATGACATAAGGACTGGGGTGGGGGCTTTAGAAGTCTGAGGACAAAAATAGAAGTTTTGATGTTCAAATGGTTTTTTTGAACAAGAGTAGAAGTATAGTGCAATATAAATATATTTCCAAGACAATGTGTAGTTTTTTTTTTTTTTTTTTTTTTTTTTTAGTAAATGGAGCCCTTCTCTGGAAGTGGTCAAGTCATGGTCAGTATTGCTCAAGTTCAAGTGCTGATGCTGTTGCTTTAAAGTTATCCTTGTGGGAATGGATGCCTAGGTTGCCTTTATTACTCACTGGAGCACTTTCATATATGCAAGAAGATCAGCTGCCAAGGTTTGGAGTAAGGGATTGGTACATGGGACAGGAAAGTAGACCCAGAGGGTCAGGTATTTATTTCATCCTGACCCATCTATTACTCTGTGCCTCTATTTGATTTGATGATCATTCTTTATATTACCAAAATCCTCAGCACTTTTTATCTGTTGGTTGTGGTCCTATGTTTTCTGTAGTACATAGGGAATGCATTTAGGGGAATGGTTGCTGTTTAAGTGTCCAGGATGCTGATGTGGACAATGAAAGGATATGTGAGAAAGGATATCAGCTATTTAATTTGGGACATTTTCGTTTCTGTCCCATTTAGTAACTGTCATTTTAGTTATACTCATTTCACTATGACCCTTCATTAATCTAGCAGATGTTCCTACCACAAATGTATTCATTCCTGTGCCTTTGCTGTCACTATAAAAACTGTCAGAGTGCTCAAGTTCATAACTAGTTGGCTTTCCAGACTTTCTTGCTGCTTGTAGTTACTTCATGACATGACTCTGACCAATGGCATGTAAGAAGAGGTTTTCTTGGAAAGATGTTTTTCCGATAAGAAGAAATATGTTTTTTGTTTCAGTCTCCTTTTTGACTGAAGTGTGGACACTGGGTTTGGAGAGTCAGCAGTTCTCTTGTGATGATGAGGCCAAAAGCTAAATTCTGATGTGTTGACTTCTTTGAACATATTGAATAATTTCTTACTATATCAGAAAAATTCACTTCATACCATTTAAGTTGCTCTTTGACTAATGTTGCCATACAGAGTCCTAATTTGTCATCATGGTCCTGGAAATTATCTTATTGTTTCTTGAGTTTCAGTAACTCAATATCCTAAGTTATCTTCAGCAAAGATGTTCCTTCATGTACAAAACACGTATTTTACTTCTTTTGTAAAATTTAGACATATTTTTCATTCTCTTTTGAATTCATGATTTTTTAAAAGTCTTGTTTTCAATGAACATTAAACTTATATTTCTAATTAGGCAGAACAATTAGCACTGTCCTGTTGTCAAAAAAAAATGACATTCAAGAAAAATGAATATTTGCCTCCCATGGGTAAATAAAATAGTCACATTGTTCACCTTTCCCCCCCAAAAAAGATTCCATTTCTTAGTTCATCCATTACTCTCTTCAAAATAATCACTGTCCTCCACTGAAGTCCTCTTTATCCTTAGTAATGCTTATGTCAATTATGTAATCGTTTGGTCCTTTTCAGCTTTTGTTTCACTTTTCTTCTTTTCTCTCTCTGCAAAGCAGCCTGCAGAGCAGTAAGATAGGGAACATGCCTGCTGGGCCTGATTTTCTTCTCCAAAATAGCTTTGGCCACTGAGTAGTGATAAAAGTAGTTGGCTTGCTGCAGACACTAAAAGCAGGTAAGTGGATTTAGTCTCATTTTGGCACATATGACTTCTGGAAAGAAAGTGAAATTTGTATTAGATTTGGATACAAACAAGGGTCAGTAGGACGTGGTGAAGTCGTCACTATGCTCAGGGGTTTCAACCTGCTGATTCCACCTGCTAATCCTGCAGAGCCCTGGCCCTCAGTCAATATCTTAACCTCTCTGCACCTCATTCCAGAAAGGAGTGAGCTCCAAAGTTTCTTCCAATTCAAACATCCTGAGTTCAATAACTGTTCTCTGTGTACCAGGAATAGGCTAAACATTGCACTAGTGATGGAACACAGCAGTGAACCATACAGAGAGAAGAAGACACCTACGTGGAAGAGTACAGAGTGGGAGAGAACAGAACAAAATGTTTAATAGAAGGGTGATAAGGAAGAAAAGTGGATACAGCATTAAATGTGCATAGATTCCACAACTTCAAGGAAGCCTTGTTATACCAACCTACTGATTTTCTTCCAGGAAATCTGAAAGTTTTTTTCTCAGTATCAGACAGACTCCTGTGTTAGAAACCCCCCAACCTCCCCCCCCTTTTTTTTAAAAACACTTTTTATTTGAATACCTTTTTTCGTTGAAACTAGTTTTTTTCAACTAGGTTTTAACACTTACAAGGCAGGTACTTCTGTATAATCAAATGAAAATACTTTTGGGCATCAGATATTGAATAAATCTAGATTTCCTCAAAAGATGCTCTAGATATCCTCAAAAGACTAGAAACATAGCAAGAAGTGACAAAAATATCTGCTATATATGGATTGAAGTGAGATCACTGGCAGGTGAGAGGAAACACAAGCTCACTAGGAGTATTAACTTCAGGCCAGCTGACCATCCATACCAAAGCACAAATTAAGGGTTGTATTTACCCCTTGAGGAGTACAAATTGTGATAACATAAAAATGAAGACCTGTGTGAGAGTGAATCATTTATTTAATCCATGATGTACGTGTATTCCACAGATCATGGGAGAGTCACCTTAAATATACCTTTCCAAGAGTCATTTGGAGTAGCTAAGGAAAGAAGGTAGAAAAGGGATATTGAAAGAGGTAGCATGATGTTCTGTCTTTACATTTTAATACTCCAGTTTCTCTGTTTTTAGTATTTATATTTATATTGTCCCCTTGTTTTGTGAGTACTCAGAAGACAAGAGGTTTTACTTATATTTTGAAATCTTTCCACACCTGATCATGAACTGGATCAAACTGGCAGATAAGTAGAACCAGTATAAGAAACCAGAAGATGTGGCAGCAGAATAGAGGATAAAGAAGAATAATCTCAGTGTCTTCTTTTTCCGTGATACTTGGATATTGAACACAGAAGATGGAGAATAATTCTTTTTGTTCAATTCACACATTCTGTGCTTAAGCACTTGAGAATAAAAACCAGGGTTAGGAAATCCTGGTACATTTATAAACTGTTAGATTCATCAAATACCTACCTTTGTAGACTGTCAGGAGCTAGTGCTGGCTCAGGCCTCTATCAGGTAGAGCCATCTCTAAAACTGACTCTCTTATTGGCATTTGGTGATATGGGTACCTTTAAGACTTAGGAGGGAAAAATGAAACTTAGCTTTGCCTATGAAACCCATAAAGATAAATGGGCTGCCAAATGCCTAGTTTTATAGATGTACTCTCTGAGAATGGAAACTCACCTTGTTCATTCCTTAACTGTGTGAACTGAAGCAGCACAGCATCCTTAAATTAACATACCTTAGTTTTATCATCCATGAAGTGGGAACACTGTGAGGATCTATTTCAAGATGTGATGTAGAAGGAATTTAGTTAATTCTTACAAAGTGCCTAGGATGTGTATTCAGGAAACATTAATATATATTAATGTGTATTCGGTAAACATTAATTATTGCCTGGTATTATTTCAGTCTTACACTGGAAAGTATTTTTGTTAAATGAATATATTCTTGAGTGCCTCTAATTGTTTGGTTTAGTTTCTAAAACTATCTAAAAGGACTTTAAGAAAATATTTTTGAAGAACTACTTGCTTCTAAAACTTTAAGTAGGCACCTAAAGACTTGCATCCTCATTCTATCACAAAGGTTGCTAGTTGTGCTGTTCCTTGTATTTTAAAATATTTAAAATAAAGTTTATATCACTGTTTTAAATATATCTGATGCAACAGAAATACTATTTATTAAATATATTAACTATCTTTTTAAAATATTTAACATATTTTATTTTCCCCATTTAGCTGGACTTTCCATTCTGTTCTATCATGGAAATTGATAATACAGCATTTAATTTTTAGGCTTTAAGTTTTTCCTTTATTTTTAAACACTCGGCTACTCTTGAATCACTTAGGAAAAAAAAACTAATTTTCTGTATTGAATTACTTTGATATCATTATTTAAAAGAAAGTGAGCGCATAGTTGAGGTTAACTTCTACTCTCTGCTTGGTTCTGTTGACCTTTTCATCTATATTTATGCCAATATCACATTATCTTAATTACTCTAGATTCACAATGTTTTGACATTTGATGGGTAAACCTTTTTACTTTATTATTCTTCAAGATATTCAATTTCTTTCTATTCCCCATAAGCTGAGAATTCCTACTGAAAAGAACCCAACATGCTTCTGTGATTTTACTTGGGGTTACATTCAAGCTATAAATAAATTTGAGGAGAACTGATATCTTAACAAAAATGAATCATTTTATCTGTGGACATCTCTTTCCAGGTTTTGTAGTTTTTGTTGTAGTGATCTAAAATGTCTTCATTAATTTCATTTCTAGAGATTTGATTTTTCTGTGACTATTGGAAAAGATAGTGTAACAAAATATTTAAATTGATATTGGTTTTTGGTGAATCATACATTATATATGCCAAGAAGTTTATTCTGGATTGAACAATTATTACCACAGTTATTCATACATGATTTAGCAAAATCAATTGTATAATAATTTTTATGAATAATCATAAAGAAACTGTATATTATGGTAATATATATTATGGAGAGATGAAGGTGGCAGTAATGGCAGTTTGACTGAAATAGTTGTTTCATTCAATAGCACCCCAGAATGTTTTATCTCAGAAAAATGTACTTTGAATGCAAAATGGGTGAAAGTTGTGCCTTTGCAAAATAGGAGAATGATAAGTATGAAAGTGAAAGAAAAAAAGGAGAATTTGACTCACTAGTGAGGACAGAAATGTCTAAAATTAGCAAGAATATGTATGGAATTTAATAACCTGGAAATTATTTTCTTAAAATTATCCTGTTAGTACAGTGCTTACCTTCACATGTTTTTAGGGGTATTTTTTCTTGTCTCTGCTTGAAAATCTCTCCTTTAGGCATCGATGTTATGGAGTAAAGTGCTTATATTTTCAAATGTTTTGCCTTGAAAATTAAAGTTAGGAGTTCATTTATAACAATGGCATTCTCACATGCTTTCTGATAGGATTTCTCATGTCCTGGGGATTTGTGTATTATCTCTAGTCTGTTTGTTTGGATTTGAAAATCCAAACTAATTTGAAAATGCTACCACACATGTGCAACAAGAAATCATAGCATCCTATTGATACGTGCTATTGTTTATTATTACTTAATATCTACTAATAGTAATTTATTAAAATTATTGTAGTGTTTTTAAAGCTGGTTTGCTAAAACTTGATTGTACTCTGGGAATAGATGGTGTACATAAATGTCATCAAATGTGAAAAAGACCTTCACTGTGTCTGTCCCAGCAAGCTTTCACTGTATTGAAGTCCTTTATTTTGTACCCTCAAATCAAGAACTGTACAATAAGAACTTGTTTATGTTCCAAATTGATTTCTAGTAGTTAGAATATCAACTTGTAGAAACAATGAATGCTTATTATTCAAAATGAGCCAAATATCCAGGTCTTTCCATGACTCATGAGAATAATCTACGACTGTAAATGCATTTCTTAATAGTAATAAGTAGCTAAAAATAACACAGCAGGAATTATGCTTTCCCCTTGTTTCTAATTTGAACTGTTTTGTTATTTGGCTCTTGGCATGGGTGTTCAAGAGATTTGGCTCACTTGGCTCTGAATATGTACTTTAAAGGAGTGTGATTACAGTAAATGTTCCTAATCAGATGCAGTTTCTGAAAAGGTTTATTTTATTCCTAAAACAACACATTAATAGTTTGATTGGCATTCACTTGACACAATAGTGCCAATTCCCAAAGAAAGATATTGGTAAAGTAGTGCTATGTTCGGGACACAGCCAAAAGTAAATATGAAGATAAGCTGCCGTGACGTATAGGGAGATACAAAAGATGGATTTGGGAGACTCAACCTGAGTCCCTATTCCATTATTTATTATATGTGTCACCTACTGGAGAATATAATTGAAAACAAAATCTCCTCCCAGCTCAGATAACCTCCTAGTAAAGATAGAAAAGAAAGTAGCTTCATTATTGAATAAACATTTAACCAGGATGTGAGCCCCACATAGGAGACAGAAAAGTAAAGAGAGAATTCTTGGCCTTCCCTATGACCCATTTCCTCTATTTTCTCAGGATGAACAATAGCTACTCAAGTAAGAAGACTGGACAGCATCATTTGTCAAACATAGTTCATCTTAGTTTCAGCTAAGTGTGAGCTAACTGGCTTTTTCCAAAGAAAAAGTAAACTTTATGACATGAGGTAGTTTTGCAACTTGGAGCATCTGGCTGAAGTTAGACTCCTATCCTGTCAAAGAAGCTAGGAGATGAGGGGTGCATCTTTCTTGATGCTGGCAGTACCAAAAGAAAGTTCCCCAAGTGCTTGAGAAAAGCATTCCAGAGTTGAAAAGGGGAAAGGGGCTTGTTTCACTTTTAAAATGATTTATATACATTTCAGAGTTCTGAACGTCAACAAGTTTTGGAAAGTAAATGCTCTAGGAATAGGGTATAAAGTAGGGAAGTTTCTTCCCTATTTCCAAAAGCAGATGTTGTTGTTGTTGTTATTATTATTATTTTGAGTTGTATTTACCTTTGAATGCTTAGGAAGTCACTCAACATCCCTGAATAGGTTTCCTCACCTGGAAGTGAGGAGCAATGTTAATAATAAGAATTATTTCTTTTCACAAAGCATTTAAATATAAGGACTTCAAAACTCATTATTTTATATACTGAAATTATATGCTTCTCCTGGTAGCAGATTTACATGAAAGCAAGCAGATAGCCTAACCTAATACTTAATGAAAACCTTCATATAAGATATCTTTAAGGCCAAAAATCCTTTTGCAACAGAAGTATGTCAGCTTTCCATTCATCTGTTGTATCTGTGTATTTAATCTCTCTGTAAATCTTATCCACAAAATTCACTTTATAAGTTTTGTTCATCAATTTCTTTGTTACCAGTACATTAAATTATATTTTATTGCAAAGATTTCAGTAAATTCAAATCAGGTTTATTTAATTGCTACACTAAACTTATATTTTTAGGAAAATATATTTGAAAATATATAACATAAATAATTCTTTAGATAAAAAATATACCAAGACAGATTTCACTACAAAAATCAATATAAGTACAAGAAAAGAATTTGAATGTGGTGAAAAAGAAGGAAATAAATGTTTTATTTTTTGGTAAGTACTTTAAAAAACATTTTTAAAAACTTATGCTATTACTTGAAACCCAATTTACTTCAATTTGACATATTTGACATATCATGGGATAAAATATGAGCAAAGCAAAAATGACTAAGAATAACTCCATGCTAACACTGAGCATAAAATTTAAATTGAATAGTCGCACTGCTACATGCCTTATGTGCTTTTGCTGATGTCCTCCAGTATGGCCAGATTAAGCAAAGCCTCCATTGCTTGAAACAGCACTGAGAAGGGACTTTGTTCTTTTCTCACCAGATTCATCACTTGGTTGATAATTGGTGAGACAAAAATTATATAAATCATGTGTATAGCAAATCAAAGTTACCTTCTCCCATTTACTTGAGGGGCCCTGTACTGGAAATTGAGTACTGCCACATTTTTATGGTATAACAGACAAATGGGTAGACATATACACTAATAAATGACATGACTAGTATGATCCTGGAAATTACAATGTAAGTTAGAAATTATTCAGAGTGGAATAAAATATTTAAAAACCCTGTTATAAATCTTAGCCAGAAAATAAATTTTCATGAGACCAGTGATTAACCCAATTGCAAATGGAATTTATATCAACCATTCATTAATCCCATTTCCCTTCTCCCAACACCATTAATTAAGGGTCTGCTCAATTCCCATTCCTGTGCTATGCTTGTGCCGCTTACCCAATTATGGCTAATTTTCTTGCGTGCAACGGGAGTGGTAATAGCCTCCAACAGTTGTTGAAATGTGGTTCCTAGCACTTACTGCAGTGTGTCATCCTTAAATATTCCATAACATGTTTTCTGGTTCTGTTTCTAAAATCGAGTTTGTGTGGGGAGGATTGTGTTGAATACAGTAAGTGGGCGGTTTCCTTCCTTTCAGGTCCTCAGAGACCCTTATCTTATTTAAGTTTTGCCTCAGGAGAGAGCTGTACCACTGAGATGCTAAAAATAACTGTTCTCTCTTGCTGCTTTACCTATGACTCTGGGAGAATAAGCTTTGGAGACATAAACTTCTGATGATCTGTTTTAAATTGTATCTACTCTATCACTTCAAGTTCAATAGGGAAGGTCAAGTTAATTTTTTACCTAAAGCTACTGTGACATATTTCCTCTCATCATTCTTTTAAAAGTTAACAGAAAAGATGGTGAAGCTTGCAAATATTAAACATAAACTCTTTGTCTTGTTTCACTTGTTCCTGAAAATATAGATATAAATTCAGTATTTGTATTCTAAAATTAAGTTCCCCTTGGACTTCTATATTATTGCTTAAGAGAAAAGAAACCAATATCTTGTTATCTGATTGATTCTCATTTGTCAGTGGCTCCTGATAATGTACTTGATGAAGTGTCTTCTGACACTATTCACAATCCTACCTCCCCTCCCCCTAACATAATTGGCGATCTGTAAATAAATACTTAAAGACATTAGAGACGCTCACTATTTAGAATAAGCCTGCAGAGAATCCTTTTGTTAAGCAAATAATCCTTTTACAATCACTTCCACTTCATCTGCAGAGATTTTAGGGTTTCAGCCTTTTCTTACAACTCATTGCTTTATCTTTTCTAAGAAACTAAAACTTTCCCTTGAAGTAAAGCGGAGTGGGTGTAGGGTTGGAGTGTAGGAGGGTGGAGCACAGAGGAGAACTGGGGTTTCTGACTAGTGATGGAGTTAAAAGGCATCATGAGAGGCTGATTTCAAGGCATTGGCTTGAATAGGCAGGAATACACCACACTTGGAGCTATTTTGGCCTCCATATGGAATTACTTTTTATCATAATTGAAAGTTCATTTTGCATGGAGTCATCTATATAATTTTTAATCATGAATTAGTATTTTGTTCTGTTTATAGAACAGATGCAAATCTAAGAGATTTCAATCCATTCATTGTTTCTGACATAGACAATCAAAGGGACTACAACAAGCAGGTGTAGGTCCCCTGCCATCTCCATGGGCTTCCAATGCCCCATTCTTGTTACTTTTGCAATCTGTGAGTGAGCTCACCACTGTCCTATTAGAGTGAGCTCACCAATGTCCTATTGCTTCAAATACAATCTCATTTGGTCAATTTTACAGTTCTAAAATCAAAATGAACAGATATGTGTAAGTGCTCACTATGTTTACATTTCACCAGAAAACTTCATAGAATCATGTCTTCATTGTGTCTAACTAAATAGTTTGGTTTTAATAAAAGACTATCATCATCTTCATAGAATTTCTAATTTCTTTTCCCTTTTTTTTTTGATTTCTAATTTCTAAGATAATTTGGCCTGAAGACACTTCCTTTAAAAAGATGCTCTCAAAATACACAGATTATAAGATTGTATCACTTCCCATAAATGAAAAAAAATTACAGTTACCATTTTACTTTGAGGGGAAATAATGGTTTAATTAGTTTTTAGATGAAAAGATTCCTGCAATCAGACTGTGTTTATAATGGCATTTATAAAACAATTTCCCCCCTGCAGTAGCATTGTAATTAAGGCTTTCCATGAAAGTGTCAGAGAGGGATGTTTTACCTTCTAGTCTTGTTGCTCTGGCTTTCCCTTTAGACCTTCCTCTCCTCTGGACAGTCTGACACTAATGCCCCACATTTCTAGAGGAAGTATCTTACTCCCTCTAGTTTTTCACCTCCTCTACTTAAGCAGAGAGCTAGAACTGCTATCACCTCATTGATTCAGAAGGTGACAGCATTAGATGAGGCTTTTCTTGCACAGATCACTTAACAGCCCAAACAACTACCCTATTGCAAAAAAGACTTTTATCTCTGTTTCTAGTTCCACCTCAGTGGTATGCCAGAGTTATACAGGTCACATATAACATTCTGCTCATAGATGCTTCTGTGTGCTCCTCTGAACAGCTGCTCTTTGAGATTTCAATGGGCATGACAAGGGGAAATATGTTTCTGCAGTCCAGTAGATGTTGGAAAAGCAGCGGTAAAGCAATGTAAACCGTTTTTTTTTTTTTTTTTTTTTTTTCAATTTACAACTGTCGGTGACCTTACACATGCATTGTTCAATTTTAAAAAGACCATGGATTGGATAAGTGTGTGTGTGTGTGTGTGTATGTGTGTGTGGTGCTTTTGATTTATTCACTAATGTATGAGAAAATTATTTTGAAGATACTATGTCTAGTGGACCATTCTTGAGACTTGTAGATCTACCCAGAGAGGAACAGTATGTGGTTATTTGGTGATGGGATACTCAACCCTACTGGTAGTTTTGGTGAACTCACTTAATGTTGGCATAGTCTTTCTAAAAATACTTCTTCTTGTCCCTATCATATTATTCTACTATGGCTGGTGGAGTGCATCAAGTGGTTGAAGGCAATCAAAGGGATAAATTTCAGTTGTAAAATAAATAAATCATCAGTGACTATAGTTGATTAAACTGTTTCACATTTGAAAGTTTTTCTCAAGATAGTAATTCTTAAAAGTCTTCATCATAAGAAGAAATTTTCAAAACTATGTACAGGGACAGATACTAACTAGACTGAATTTTGTGATCACTGCTCAATATGTCTATATTGTACAGTAAGCTGAAACTAATATAATATTGTGTGTCAATTATACTTCAACTGAAAAAAAGAGGTGACAAAGGAAAGAGACCCAACAATTCATGAAAGCATAGGCTCAAATTTATGTATGGTACATTTTAGTTTTGAGTTAAACCCAAATCATAAGCTTTCAACATTGTATGCATCATCTTAAGTGCATTTTATGATTGGTTTTGCCAAATTCTCTTAACAAATATGGCAAACAAGCTACTTGAAAATTGATTTGAATTTTAAAAAGCATAGAGGGAAACTTTTGTTTATTCATCTTCTCGTCTGTACCAATTAAAAATGTTTATTTCTGTTAACCATTACAAAATCTCAGAGGCAGCTTTCCATATGAAAAAGCTTTGAGTTAATATGCAGCATTGAATTAATACACATATAGAAAATATTTTTTCATATATTAATATATATAATTAAATATACAGACTAAACACGACTAATGTCTTAATATATTTTTGGCTTATATACACTTAATCTCTATAAAGATTACCTGGCAGTTAAATATCTTAAATAAATTTATCATTTTAACAATAGAAATGAGAAATCTTGTGGTAGTTTTGGAATCCTATTATTACACCAGCTTTCATAATCATGTCCCTAGCTGAATATTCATTCAAAAGCCCCTATGAAGAATTAAATAGATTTGAACATCAAACACCAATGAGTGAAAGCTAAAAGTAAAAAATAAAAAAGTCACCTTAAATATTTTGTAATGAAATAGTTGCCTTTTATCAATTATAACAGCACAAATAAACTTCTTGGTCAAAACTGTTCATGTTTGAATGATTTTGGTAGATATTGTTCAGTTGCCCCTTGGAAAGTTTATACGAGCTGGTATGTCCACAGAATCTGAGAATACTCAACTTTAGTCTTCAGACCCACTTTTTTCCTGATGATTCCAACAGAAGAGGCTCATCCACACAACAAAGAGGGAGGAATTGATGAAAATGTATGAAGTTTTGTGGAAAGAGTTGGAAATAATGCACTGCGTTATATATTGAGGGAAAATTATGTGATTTGAGAATCAGCAGGGTAGGCAATACTTCAGTTATTTCCTAAAAATAAATCATCCCTTCAACATCACTTATAATCAGAAAAATGTAAATCAAAACCACAATGAGATACCACCTCCAACTGGTCAGAATGGCTCCTATTAAAAAATGGGCAACAACAAATGCTATCAAGGATGTAAGGAAAAGGAACACTTTTATACTGCAGGTGAGAATGCAAACTGGTTCAGTCTCTATGGAAAGCTGTGTTGAGGACTCTCAAACTACTGAAAATGGAACTACCATTTGTTCTAGCAATTTCACTGCTGCTAATCTACCAAAACACTAATACCAAAGGAAATCTGTTCTCCTATGTTTATTGCAGCAATATTTACAATAGCCAGAATATGGGAACCGTTCAAATATTACAAAATGGATCAAAAAGTTGTGGTATATTTACCCAATTGTTATTTAACAAAAAAAAAAAAAGACAAAATCATGTCATTTGTGGCAATATGGAGAGAACAGAGGAATCATGCTAGCAGATAGAAGCCACAAAGTGAAATCGGGCCAAAAATGGGTACAGAAGCCTCCAACCAACAAGCCACAGTATAAAAAATGTGGCTTCTGCCACTCAAGTTCTCTCAGGTTCATACCAACCATGCATAGCCGTTGTCAGTCACAAATGCAGTTCAACAACAGGGTTTATTAACAAGCGAATATTAACAGGGAAAACAAAAAGTCCTTAAAGCCACAAGTGGCCAGTCATCTTACCCCAGTCACCATTTTCAGCCCCAAAGGTTCCAAAGACCCATGTCCATGATGGTGCCCCTTTGTCCCTCCAAACCTGAGGCAAGCACTCTGCAAATTCCAGTCTTTCTCTGCCAAGACTTCTCTTTACTTCTTTCTCCTGTGTTCTGAGCTACCCTGCTTCTCCAAATGCTTCAAACTTTTTCCATAATTGCTGATGCACAAATCAGCTTTCCAAATCCCTGGCCATTCCAGGTACCAACTCACTATGCCACCTTGTTGCAATGCCACACTCTCCACACTGGCCACTCTTCTACCAGTCCCCATGGCTCCTTGTCACCACCAGCTCACTCTTCCAGGGGGCTTCTGCCTAGCCTGGTCACTCGGTCTACTCTTTACCCACCTGCCATTCTCATGTCTCTCTTCTCCTCTCCCCAAAAGTCTCCTCTAGTCTCTGTTCCTTTTCCCTTCTATCTTTTTTTTTTTTTTTCGTAAAAGCCAAAGGCTCCAATTTCCCTTCACAGGACCTCTAGGTGATGCATTCTTTCTTCTGGTTCCACATCCAGATTTGCAACAAAGTAAAAGTACCCTTCCTGTTTAGGCCTCTTTTATCTCTGTGTTTTTCAGACACAGTTAATGGTATCAATGCCTGAATTTTAATACTGCCGGTGTTGGGGTCCCAGCCTCAACACTGTCCATATTGTGGTCCTGGCCTCAAAAGAAAAAGATAAATACCAGATGGTCTCACTTATATGTAGGATATAGGGAAAACAAATGGAAGGACAAGAAAAAGTTGAAACTAACAAACTGACAATAAAAATAAAGGGGAAGGATGGGGAAGGAAGGGAAAGTCAGGGGAGGGATGAGCACAAGAGATCAGGATAATGGTTCATGGAGATATGGTGGCTGGAGAACCTCAGGGTATACAGTAATACATATATAAATATACATATATACATACATATATAATATATATGGAATAAATGAAAATAATAATGAAATAATAATAATGAAAAATTCAGAAAAATATTAAATCAATCATCCCTCAGCCATGTTGCATGGAAAAACATAAAGGAAGTCAGCCATCTTGTGCCACTTCCATTCCACGTGCTGCTGTACAGAGGTTGCACTGAGGTGGATCTGAGAGTGGGTAGGTTCTCCTGGGTTTAGAATCTTCAACTGACTAGTTTTATAAATGTAGGCCAATTACTGAACTGCCATGGTTGCTGTAATAAAAAGAAGCTGAACGTATGTTGGTACAGGTTTATTGTGGAAATAAGACATAAGCTATGCCAGTCACTTGAATGGTAGCAGATATGCAGTTAATGGAAGTGGTTATTATCTTAAGATTTTTAAAACTTTATTATATTTTCTTTGCCAGCAACTACACTATGACCAATATCTAGATGCAAATTGAAAAAGCCGTTTGAGCATTCAGCTGTTTACAAATGGCTTTATGCTTGGTAAGAACCAACATGATTAACTGAAATTTTTGCACTTTCATTTCCCACTCAGGAAAGTGTGAAAAAAGTTTTAGGACCTTGGAATGATACAATTTTTTAAAAAAGGTTATATTCAGTATCAATCATCTCTTTCAACTTATAATAGGAATTCTGTTCTCTAGTTTTTCATTTCACTAAAATCAGTAGTGTATCATAAATTGTAGTTTTCACTATTGAGTGTCCTGAGAGCATTTTTCTTTGAGAATGGATTGTTTTTAATTGTAATTTTTAGCAGTTAAGTTCAAAGTAACTATCAATTGAGTGTCATCATCATAAACTGGAAAACTTTGTTACCAAATGAAGACATGCAAAGACTGCTTTTAATGACTTACCATATAGACTATCCTTCCGTTATACTCTTGTGGGAAGATATTACCTAAAATAAATTTCAAATTTAGAAACTCAGAGGGCATATCAATATTCCAGGTTGTTTTAGTATTATATATGTTTATATATATGCATTTGAATTCTGAATGTTCCACATCCTGACTGCATGATCTCTATCCCTTTGGACATTTCACCACTGCAAATAGAAATTAAAATATTACCAAAGGCTACTGATACTGCCAGAGTTATGAGTTCTAAGGATTAAAATGAAATCATATACTGAAAAGTACTTTATCATCTACTACAGATGTTAGTAGAATGTTAAATTAATGTTAGCGACAGGGTGTGTGTTGTGGACTAGAGTTGCTTCACAATGTAATGCTATTTCTTTCCACATGGTCTTCTTCCCATAAAAATTCCTATAAATGTGCTAATCTTGAAAAGTTTGATTCTTTTTAGAAATGATTTGTTTCAATCCAGAAAAGTGGTCAATTTAGGAATAAAAAATAAACTAAACCAAAAAGACTTGAATGTAACAGGTTAGCCTGATTGATATGGAACATAGATTTGTTCCAGGGGCACTTACTTGATAGAAAAGTTTTGGAATATAGCATATTATTTTGTTGTGACAAAACTGATATTTAGGGCAATATTCCAGATATCACTAACTCTTTATCCTGTTTGGAAATTTTGACTGACCAATCAGTTTCTCAGATTTAGGAGGAAACCATCAATCTGAAATAGCATCACTGAAATAATATTACTAATATAATTAATATAATGATTGTACTAATAATTTATATAGTGTTCATGATATAATATCACTGATCATTCCAGTGTAGGAAGGACATAAAAGAAAATGGAGACCTTCAATTTTTGTTTTATTGAAATGAATGTTATTCAAAATATATAGCTGTTATTCTATAATTTAAAATGTATTTCAAAAATACCAAGAAAAATATATTTATAGTTGGGTCAATCCAGTGATAATTCCTTGACATAACATTTATCACCTTTTCTCAATGTGGGAAAAAAAAAAGTCTGGTGTCTCCGGTAACTAATATGGTTTAGGAACTTGCCTGGTTTCAGAGAAAGACAAAGAAGTAAAAAGGGAATGAGAGACAGAAGTCTTGGCTTTTCATCACACCTCACAGGCCCCTTTCTTATGTGTGCTAAGAAGCAAAAGCATCATGCCTACAACAGGGTAGGCATTCAGTGAATTTCTGTTGATTATCCAAAGTATAAGCAGTTATGATTTTAGTGGTCACTTATGGTCATATTTAATCAGCAAATATGTATCAAATGCCAACTAAATAAAAACCAATTAATACATGGCATTAATAATACAAAAACAAGAATGAAATTGTAGGAATATGAATGGCACAACTCTATAAGCCAGAAATTATGGGATGAGAAGAACCATAGAAGAATGAAAGTACAATGCTTGCATGCATGTGTGCACTTGGATGTGTGGGCATGTATATGCATACACACATGCATATGCTTGCACTCATACATATACAGAGAGGCAACTACAGAGCATGCAGAGGAAACCTTTCATACATCAGTGAGAGTGAAGTGTTAAACGCTGCCCATTCTAACACAGAGATCAGTGTAACACAGAATAAAGTGTCAAGGAACACGCATTGAGAAGATCATGTGGAAGAGTTTGAAATCAAAAAAGCACCATCTGTCCTGGGGATAGTGACTCATACATGGAATTGGGGTGAGGATGGGAAATAGAGTGGAAAACCAAACTGGGGTCAAACTGCCAAGGACTTCCTTGAACATTGTTTTATAAGTGTTAGGTTGACAGAAGATTTTAGGTAGGCATGTAAGATGACATGTATTATTCAATATATTGATCAAATTATGGGTTGGATTGTCACACAGTGAATCTGATTACACAAGATCATATAAAGTAGATGTTTTAACAATATAATTAAGCTAGTAATAAGGTTTATTGTAATCCAAACTGGGACACCTGAGAGTGATGAGAGGTTTTTAGTAATTATACTGGGACAATGGAAGCAAATGGAAAAGTATTGTCATTTTATCTCGGAAGCATACTCATGTGAGATGATTGAGTGTGGGCATGGTAATTGGTTGCTGGTGGTTGTTTAGGGATTCTTAGAGATCAGGACAATCCATGGATTATCATGCATATAGAAAGGATGTTATGGAAGTCCACAGCTAGACCCTCTGTTCAAGTGAAAAAAATGTTTCCAATTAAAATTCTTACTTAATGTACATTCACTTAATGTCTCAAAACCTTCTGCAAACCCCACTTTAGAGAAGTGTATTTTTTTATTTGTTTTTGCTTTTGAATTTTCTATCTGTGAGCTACTTTACTCCTCAAAAAACAAAAGTGTATTTTTCTTAAAATTCTCCATACCTAAAGAACTAGCAGAATTTGCATTTAGAGCCCAAATGAAATCCTGCGCTTATCCCTTACTTTTTGAATGTTCAACACTTTTATTTCTGTCTTTGAATGTGCCTGTAAATTACAATAAACACATTTTGTAGGATTAAGTAAGCAATCAAAATCTTGTGTTTAATGTAGCTGTGTAATTGTGTGTTTTTATTTTATATCTCCTCATTGGGGAGACAGCTTTCTTTTTATCACCACTGCCCCTCAGTTTACTCATTTCCCGTCACATGCACTATGTCTGTGTCATAACACTTATACTGCATTATAATTCTTTTCTAAATCATTTTTGTCACCCATTTTGTCACCCACAATAACTCTCAGGTCCTTGCCCTTTCGTCAGAATACATTTAGCAATATCTAAGGATATTTTTGATTTTCACAAGTAAGAGAAGAGATATTACTGAATTCTAGTTGTTGGAGACTAGGGATACTTATTAGTACCTTACAATGCAAAGGCCAATACTCCAAATTAAGAACTACTGGGCCCCAAATATTTACCAATCTGAGGTCAGGAGATGGTGTTATGGACTCTGTGCTAGTAGTGCTTAGCTGACTGGCTATGTCTCCAGTGACTAACACTAACCAGAACTTTTCTATGCTCCAGTCCTTATGGTTACTGTTACTCCCTTTAGTCAACATGTGGGTTGTTGCTGAGGTATCTTAAATACATACCAACCAAGTAAGTTAAGAAGTGACTCTGAGAAAGACATCTGAGATGGGGGGACCACAGATACAAAACCTAAACATCATTTGTTCTTAAATACACATCTCAGACTTTTTAATCAGAGGCATCTGCCAGTTTTCATATAGAAGACAAAAGTCACACTTTTATCTGAATAAAATTATGAGAGAATATAAAAATAGATTACTTTTGTTTTTTGAAATGAGATGTGTGCAAGAGCCTATTAGGAAGATTGCTTTAAAAACTATATATCAGTCTGCCTGCCTGCTTATCTGTCTGTCTGTCCATCTGTCTTATTTGTATCTGATAACTTCTAGTTTTTTCATAAAAAAAAAAACCTGAGAAACTTGAGAAAAACTGAGAAAAAGAACCTTGCAATTAGAGCAAGAAATATGTTCTGAGTCTTGGGGAAAAAATTTAATTGTTGAATGACATGGAACTTGTGCCTTATTCAGACAACTGATTGACATAGGCCTTATACTGTGAAAAATTGAAGAGAACTCTGGGAAATCAATTAGGGCACCTATAGACAAGCAAGGTTCCCCCACTTTCACCCCAGTCCTAATTACACCACTCTCAGAGTTCTTGTCAACCTGAATCAGTATGTCTCATTCACAGAAGCCTCAACAAGTTACCACGTGTTTCTTTCCTATTGCACCTAAAGTTTTCTAGCGCTGCCATAATAAAGTCCACAGACTGGCATCTTTCACAACAAATATTTATTTTCTCATAGTTCTGGGGACTAGAAGACTGAGATCAAGGTAAACACAGTTTGGGTTCGTTCTGAGACCTTGACTTGCAGTCTTCATAGTCTTTCTCTTTATGCTGTGTCTAATTTCTGTTTTAAAGATGCCAGTATCAGATTAGGGTCTAATCAAATGAGCTCATTTAACCATAACTATGTTTCGAAAAATTAGATATCTCAAAATATAGTCATGTTCTGTGCTACTAGGGTTTAGAATTTCAGCATATGAATGGGAAAGGGGAGACAATTCTGCCAACATCACAAATACAAGGCTCAACAAGAGGTAGGTGTTGAATAATGACTAGTCTTTTGAGTAAGATGTCCATTGTTTGAAAAAGAAGGTGGTGACTGACTCCAGAGCACAGAAACATGAAGGTCATCCTGGCTGGTGTGATTTGAAGAATTTAAATTCTACCCTGGCCCAGCCCACTGCAGTTGGAAGTCAGTGCTAGTGCTTGTTGGATGCTCCCACAGTGACTAAGTTTATAGACATAAAGACAGGCTGTTATACTGCATGTAGAGTAGATCGGTTTGTTCGTTCTTCTCTTTGTTTATTTCCCACTTAGCAGACTTGATTGATAGCCAGGAAAGAAAACAATTGGGAGTGTTGGAATCACCCTGGAGAAGAGGGTTCTCTAGCAGTGATGCTTTCTGGATAAGGAGGAAATGAGGGAAAGGGAAGTGCAATTTAGATGGTGATAAGCCAGACCAGACTTTGCATATGTTCACAGGTATGTGCAGGAGAGACGGGTAGGTTGTACAGGCCTCTGCAAAGGCAAAGAAAAGATTCATGACTGGTGACTCAGCTTCAAATTAAATTTGCTGTTTATTTTCACTTAGAACTTGAACCTCCATTCGCTTATGTGGTTTCTGACTTCTTGACTACTCCTAAATACCTCCTTCTCAATAATAGTAATTAGATCTCTGGCCTGCTATTCTATTGACTTGGTAGTTTCTTCTTTGGATCTACCACAGTGCCAGAACACCCAAAAAGTAAGAGAAAGTTTTCAGTTACCTTTCCCTTAACTATATAAATTTATTTTTCCCTTTTTTCTTTGCATTTTCTGTATGTCCACTATTATTTGATATTTTCCCCTTCAGGTTTTTTGCGTACTGTCATGGATATGTCTAATTCTAAATCCTAAATTTCCTGATCAGTGGATTTCCTATGGGGCTAGTTTACTTTTAACTCTAAGTTTCCTTCTTCCAATTTTAGTATATTTACTGCCAAAGCGAGCACAAAGTTTCCTTCTTACAATCTGCAGTTGGTTTGGAGACTAACTTTCTACTTCACAAAATGACAATTTTTGGTCACTTGATTGAGAACCTCTGTACACTCTTCAATTACTGGTTTAGTGAGACTCATGTAGATAATCAATACAAATGAAGTTCCTAATCCCATGGTATGTATAGTCTAATGATAGAAACCAATGAAAATCCAGTAACTAAATGCTCTACTTAATGTCCTTCTCAATTTTATTTGTATTTTAGTAAAGAATTTCAAGAGACAATATAAGTGAATTAAATAATTCTCTAGTAATCACTCTCTAGAAGGTATTTCTATGGTAAAATATTTGTTCTTGCTACTCAGCTCCCTCTCTAGAGCCCGCACATATTAAAATGTGTTCATGTAATAGGTGGTTTGCTTCGCTTACTTCCCTTCAGTGTGGGACAGACATGGCAGGCTGCTGCATTTGGCTTCTTCTTTTCATCAAGCACCACTTTCCTTGACATGCCAAATGAGGGTGACTGAAATAGAATCCATTTGTGCCAATTGGGGAATCTCCCTCTTCCTTGTGTAGTTGCTCAGTTTGATTAAGATCATCAGTGAAGTGTGTTCACTACTGATTTCATTACTCATTCATAGGCCTGAAAGGAGAAATCAATCCCCAACATTTGCACCCTTTAAGAAACCACAGTTGTCAGTGATAGTATGTCTATTTTATTGGTGCATTTCCTGGTTCCAGGTTTATTTCTCCTTTTTTATTTGTCATGATTTTGTATTGGGTCATTAAGGGATTTTGAAATTATGAAAATTTCATGAGTGTTAAAAAACACTCAGATGTTATTTTTACATAACAAGTCTTGATAAACCCAGATCCATTTTATAAAGCAGTATATTCTCCAGACCATTCATGTTCTATCCAGTCATGGTTCAAGAGCTAGATATATACCTCTCTTTAAGAAGTTTCCTATCAAGAAGGGGGAAAAGTCAGGATAAGGTATCTGTTTTTCAGATTCCATTTTAATGCTAGACTCAGATATTTTACATGCTTTATCTCACCTCAACCTTTGTGTAGGTATTGTTTTCAGAGTTTTTTTTATGAAGACTGATAATCTGTGATTTTACATCAATTACCAAGGATTATGCAGTCAGTAGGTAGCAAAGTGAAGATGTTAGCTAGCACTTTGTTTCTGTTTTACTTTTTTTTAAGAAAAGGAAGAAATAAGAGAGGGCATTAAGAAAGTCAGGTGGGGGCATGGACTAGAAAGTATATTTGCCTTGTCAATTTTCTTAAGAATGAAATAACACTGATTTCTTTATCAAAACATCCATTTCTCCAAACCCTTCTTTAGTATTAGAAGCCTTCTGATATTAAGATGACCCATAGTACTGTGCATTTTAGCTACTCATGGATGAATTGATAGTTATCAATAAACTTGTCAATATTAGATTTTCTGGAACAACTGAAATTTGGGGACACGTATTCCTTGCTGATCAGACAGGGAAAATTGACAATAACATTTTTGACTCCCACTATCATGTGGGAATGACAGTATCCCATTACAAACTATAAGACTGTAACAGAGTAGACTCCTATGGGGGTGTTTTACACAGAGACACTGACACAGAGACACTGACAGATGAATTTCTGTCATGTGCATTCACACACACGTTCATATTCACATACATTCAAATGCAAATCATGATTGTGTTTCTGTTTTACCCTACTGCATTTTATATGCAATTGACAGATGCATCATCAAACAATTTAGGATTACTGCCAAACTGTACCAATAATTTCTTTCATTATAATCACTATGAGCAGTCTAGTTTCTACAGGTTGGATCACATAATTGGAAGCAATAATGAGTGGTTCATTCAATTCCGTTTATTCTGTGTGAACAGAGAAAAAAAATAAGCAATGACCTTTAACCTTGCTCTTGCCTTTTTCATAAAAACTTGGAAGTCAGGAGGCAGGTCCAACCAGATGTCTGATTAGAAGGGATGTGGGCTGAGACCATGCAGTGCCAGCTTGCCAAACAAAGCCTATGCAGGGGTTGTCTGAGGAGGATTCTGTAGCCTGGCATCAGAAAGTGCCTATGCTAATTACTATTGTGACTGAGATAAGGGTGAATTATGTGAATGTTGTGGGTCAGGGAGAGGCAGTACTTGCTCGGGACTGTAGGATGCTTTGGACTGGGGAAAATAAGACAGAATTGGCATATAGGAAAGTATTCTGGGAGTGTTCAGAGGAACTCTTTCTGTGGACAGAGATGTACTTACAAGGAAGCAGAAAGTTGGCACTATGGGAAAAGTAACTTGGGAGTTCAATTTCAGAAAATGTTAGGAAATCAGCAGAGTATAAATTTGGATTTACTAGTAGAAGCTCTAAAATACTGCATAATCAGGATCCTGTGTGTGTGTGTGTGTGAGAGAGAGAGAGAAAAAAAGAGAGAGAGAGCTTGCAAAATCTTCTTTAGCTCCGTTTTACTACGATCAACATTCTTTATTCTTTGTTGCATCTAGGTAGTCTGATTTTGATGTTTACATCTAAGTGTGACAATGACAAGCATAGAATTTGGGAAAAAAATTGGTTTAACTTTCTTTTTCTTTATGCTGGGACTTCTGAACTGATATGTCAGATTATATCTGTATTGTTTTAGTTTTTAGGCAATACAACTTTTCTTTCTAATTAAGTGGTTTTGGTTTAGAAACTTGTGTCTTTGAGATAGAGTGATTGCTTTAATTGTGATCTTGGGTCCTAGTTTAGACTTACTACCAGTAAATGTGATGCAACTCATCACTCCCAAATTAAACTCATCATCAGAATTTCATAAAAGTGTGAAAATGCAGATTCTTGGGCCACAATTGGAAAGATTTTGACGAATCTGCCTGTTGGAATCCTTGACTTATACCTTTGTTTCCAGAACTCAACTGCAATTTAAAAAATGCTTGTTAATGAAGATAGCCTCCTCAGAGAAACTAAATGAAATCTCTTGGTGGAAGGATCCAGGAATATGCATTTGTAATGACTGTTTCAAATCAACAGTTTCTAGCCTAGGTTTGTGGAACCAAAGATGCTGATTTTTAGCCACTACATGCTGTTATATGAGTAACAACACGTTAGGGATTTTATTCACCTATAATGTACATTGGCAGTCTGTTACCATAGCCCTGTATCATTCAAGATGTATGTGTGACAATTAGATGCTGCCTCTTTGACTTTGTAAGGAAATGGAAATACTAAAATAAATTCTCTGAAACAATCCAAGGGAGGAAAACCTGGAGGTCAGGTGTGAGCAATGAGGAATTAAGTATCATCTAAGAAGGTCTCTCAATTTTGGCTATTCACTCTCTTTAACTTTCAAGTCCTTTAACCAAGGACTTTACATTGTCATGAGGATTCAGTGAAGTGGGAGATGTGCACACAACTGGAAAATGTATAAATTGCTAGGGTTATAATCTAGGCAAAGGTTTTGTTGTGTGCACTTCATTTTGAGTTTTTTTCTTACAGCTGCTTTGTAGAGAATACGATACACTTCTTAAAATTCCATGCAGACCTAGAAAACTTTCAGTAAGATCTCAGCATAGGGAGGAAAAAGATCTCAGTGTCTGGCTGGATGTGATGTGCATTCTCAACTCTCCCCCTTAATAGACACAGTGTACACTACAGAGAGCAAAGTGTAATTTTAAGAACCTTGTAATTCTTTACAAATTAACACAACAGATGGTGTTTATGGGAGCCACATAGTGAGGAATATTTGGGACGATGTGAGACATGTGTTCTAGGGTTTCGGCCTGCTTCCTACTTAGTTTAGTTTTTAACTGCCACACTACAAAAATGCTATTTGCTTCATAAAGTTTCCATTAGCTCCATGTGTGAGTAAATGCCCCAAGAGATGCTTGTGGAGATTCTGAATGTCCTCGATGAGTAGAACCCCAGAGAGACGTTTGACTCACATGTGCCTCAATAGTGGCCCACGCTACTTCACTGCCCAGCTGTTGTTGGTCTCCAGGCACAATGGTGCTAGAGATGGGGAATATCTTGGCTTCTAGTTAGACGTGGGGATGAATTTGGGATGTTGGGAAAAAATTCCAAGATTGATAAACCCTACTCATCGAAATTAAAAGATAACATGAAAAGGCTAACAATAAAGTTCAGCACTTTATTTGGCACCTTCAAATATATATAAATAGTTAAAATATTTCTTCGATTATGTTGACTACCCAGATTTTAAAAAATAAAAAAAACAAAACCATATATCATTATCTCTTAGTTTTCTTTTAGTGAGAAGAGTTAAAATAACCAGGATATGTGTAGTTGCTTTCCAGACATCATTGGCCTTTTGGAGAAGAGAGTGAGAGAAAGTGCCAAGATACAAATGGGGGTGGTGATAATCAAGAGGAAAGGAAGAGGTAATCCTTGGTTCAGACACTTACAAGGAAATCTCTTTGGGTGTTCCAGGACATGAAGGAAGTACTTATTATCTCAAGTTCTATGCTTCCTCTACTCAGTGTTGCTTGGGGAAATTCTTCCTTTTCCTTTACTATAGAACTGTTAAAGAGCAGTTGGTTAGTACACCCTGCTGTTTTGTCCCATTCAGAATAATCTGAATTCTGAATCTAAACATCATTTAGATGTCCATTCCCCCAATCTTATTTCCTTTTGGGTCCTATTGTCCACAAGCTTATCTACTCCTAGAGAAGAGTTTGATAATTCATTGACTATTTTTCTTTCTTCTGTCATGTGTAAGTACATCTTAATCCCATGCATTCAGTTGTAAGCTTTGATTTCTCTCTTTGTCCTGATTAGGAGAAACTTTGAATGGAAAAGGTAGGGAATGTCTGAAGAGAGATGAGAGAACAATTGTTCTCTATCAATGGTGAGATAGAGCCACCCATCAGTTTCACCTTTACACTATGGTAGCCTTGCCCCCAAAGATCCATATCTTGTAACCATGTCAAGCATTCAGAATACCATGTATTTCCTTCATTTATGTTCTCTCTCTATATATATATATTTCTATTCGCATTTAAAATTTGCTTAGCTCCTATTCTGTGCAAGACACTATGCAAGAAACTTTAGAGTTTCAAAGAAGTGTAATTAGCTGGCATCATCCTGTTTGCTATGGGCTGAATTATATCCCTCTCAAATTTATATTTTAAGACTCAACCCCCAGTGTGGTGATATTTGGAGATGGGGACTTTGAGAGATAATTATGTTTCGATGAGGTCATGAAGACAGTGTCTTCATGATGGGATTATGCCTTTATAAGAGGAAATGCTTAAAAGTTTGCTTATTTTCTCTCTTTCCACCATATCAGTACATAGCAGAGATATGTGAACCAGAAAGACAGCTTTCACCAGAAACCACACCTGGTATATATTAATCTTAGACTTTCTAAGCTGCAAAATTGTGAGAAAATTAATTTCTGTTATTTAAGCCATGCTGTCTATGATATTTTGTTATGGCAGCCCAAATTGACTAATACACTCTTATTAAGCTCCTATACTTCTAATTAGAAGGAAGAGGCAAATATTATGAGAAGTTTCTAAACAACACAGGAGCATAACGCTACATCTTGTACATCTGCATTTTAGCCTTCAGGTGTGATATCTGAAATTCAATGAACAATCGGAGAGATATGCATAACATATTACTATTGCCTGAGTGGTAATTGATTATAAGACTCTAAATCAATAATACAAATGTCTGTTGGTTCTCAAAGGACTGTGGATCACTGTGAACTGGAGGACAGGAAAAGTGTGATGATAGAATTATTAAGGAAGTGAATTGACCCAAACTTGCCCATCTCCAAAAATGTAGGCTTTCCTTAAGCTAAGTTCACACTGCCTGAAAATTGTCTGAAATCTGTAAACTCTCAGTAATGTCAACTCAAATATTGACCTCTTTTTGAGGTGTGGAAAATGCCAGACTCTAGGGATCCTTTAGGTGTTGCTATCTTTAACTATAACTAAGTGGTAGGGAATGTGCACTTAAAAATGAAACAGAAATTAAAATTTCATTGAAATGTAAATCATTTATAAAGTGTGGGTTTATATGTGTTTGTGTGTGTATTTAAAAATCAATGGAAATTTGCACTTTGCCTTGGAAACATTCATCTCAAATGCAAAGATAAAATGGCCTTTTTTAGCATTTTGCTCAGTTCATGGTCTCTCACAGGCATTGAAGGAGTATGTGATTAATTAACCCTGGTTTTTCAGCAATCACGCTATGTTGGGAGCTGCAAGAAGGGAATTTGAAGAAAAATGTCTTCTCTGCAGTGTTTTCTGACAGATAATCACTGAGGACTACACCTGTGTTGATAAAATAAATACAGTAGCAAGAATTGTAATATTTCATTGGTGCCAACCCCTTCCTATGACTTTGATCAGTAATTGTGAAGTAGGTGAAATTTATTTTCTGGACCTTACATTTTTCCAAGTCATCCATCTCTATCCTTTTCACATTTATTTCTTATATCCAGGTACTACTTGGACCATTCACCCTTTCAACCATAGGGGCATCTTTCCAAAACACTTATCAGTATCATGCTGAGTCCTCTAGCAGAAAGTAAAACATATACCAATCATCAGAAGACACATGAAAACTTGACACATAATGAGGGTGAAAATCTGCATTACTTGGTATAGCACCTATTTGAAGTTTCAACTGGGAGAGAGGAAGTTCTTTCAGGAACATATTAGTTTAGTAATAGCCTATAGAAGAGGAATTTTGAGCCGTATCTTGAATAATGAGAACATCAGTGGTTGTAGGGGAAATGGCCCCTTTCAGTTAGAAGTAGGAAGTTTTTGAGTTGTTGAAAAGGAGCAATCAATCATGTACAAGACCTAATACAAGAAAAGAACTGATTGTGTATTCTTAAAATATGGCTGTAAGAGTTTGGTAAAGTAAATATTCAGTAAGAGCTAACTAGATGGAGGAGTAGTATTAAATCAAGGAAATAAAAGTTTGGTTTGAACTGAGGATTAACAAAGAACAGTGTGGTGTTGGATATCTATATTAGGGTGGGTCATGGGAAGAGGAATTGGAGGAAAAGCAGAAATTATAGAGATAATTTGATGGTGAATTTCTCAGGGCTAGTGATTAGGGAGGAAATATGATACAAGAGTCTGGGCTTGCACAGTAATTAATGGTGGGGAAAATCTGTGTGAAGGACTGAGTGCCCTGCAGAGGTTTTTGGGCTATGGTAGACATTAGATGTAATCTTTTTCTATCACTCTGCCTTCAAATTATTTTGGTTTGATGCTTTGAGATATTAGATATAGTCACATCTCTTTTTGTTGTTGTTGTAAGTGACAGAAATTAATCATCAATAACATGAGAGAGTTTATTAACCAGGCAATCCACAGATGGATACTTGTAACTCTAAGTACAACTGGATTAAGGATCCCTCATTTAATAAAATAAGTTTATTTAATACAATATACTTAGTTCATGTTTTGTGATAGGCAAAACAGACTCTAAGACTATAATAACAAGAGAAACAAACTGTATTCTAATCGTTATTTTACAAGTTAGTATATATGGAAAATAGGAACCGATTTCTTTTGACTCCAAAAGTGACTTTCCTTTTTTTTCTCTCTGCTTCCTTCCTATACCTTCTGCTTCCTCTCCCTAAATCCTTATGCCTTCCTTGCCTTAAACTTACCTATGTTTCTCCCACCTTTCCTACTACTTCCCCTTGCCCAACTATGTTTTTCTTTATGGGGCATCTTTTTCAGACTTGTTAAGTAGCTCAAATTTTATCTACTGACAATTTATCAATCCCTTGGGAGGAACATGTGCCTTATTCCTAGTAATTCTGTCTACAGCATTATGGTGTCTCTCTCTTTTGTTTTGATATTTTCAGGAATTTATCCCTTTGACAGAACCCCATAAATGAGAGCCAGAGAGAAAACTTAGAGGACTTATCCAGAAGAATATGGATAGATTACAAAGAAGGGGTTTTGTTTGTAATCTACTAACCTTGATCTCCCCAATCCAGCCCTTATGTGCATTGCCTAATGTGTATACTGATATTGTTGTGCTAGTAGATAGGGTCTGAGAGGCTTACCAATAAATGTTATTTTGGGAATCTTACCTTACATATCGATGATTCTGCCCTTGAACATTGATGACGCCTCATAGAAAAATGTCAGATATATTTATGCCCTGATGCTTTTGTCTTCCATTTTTCCCTTCCAACTATTGCCATCCAACCCCTCTTATCTCAGGATCCTTGAAAGTTAGGTCATGATTTAGTCAAGTATTTCGAGAACCAGAGTGATTTGTGACCACTGCTAATTTTCATCCATTCTAAAGAGATACTGACCATTTCTTGTATAAAATAGTTAAAATAAAGGTCCACATACTCAGACTGTGATTTACACATAATACAAGGTATTATGAGCAGTTCAATGTTCTACAAGTAAAGGCGCTATTTTAATAACACTATTATTTCTACATATAGGGTTTGAGGTAATGGGCAATTCTCCAAATGTGGCAGGGTGACCACTGAATCAATAGATAATTTTTTGTCTCTCTTGTTGTCTAAATCATAGGTTTAAATGACAGGAAAATGTGTTGGAGATAGAGTGCTTGGTACATCATTGATTTCAGCTGTTCTAATCATTTTGACTTCCACCTCTTCCACCTCAAATAACAACAATTTGAAAACTTGATACTTGATTAGACCCCAATATTAAATAACTTACAGTCATGACTATTCAATATTTTGAAGTTTCCTTATGTATTCAATCAAATTTGCAGATACCTTTGAGGGAAAGAAAAAGTGATAAATATCTGATTTCTTACAACCATTTCCCACTTATTAATACCATACCCTGAAACTAATAAGAAATTTTGACATGATAGAAATGATGATATGGTAGATTTATATTCATATGGCTACCCTGATCAACTTATATTTACTTGTATCGAATTACATATTTAGGGTGACATGAGAGATTTGAGTGGAGAATAATCTTTAAAGAAATTGTCAACTTCATAAATGAAAAAAATCCCTTTTTTATATATTAAGGAGTTGGTATCAATTGTATAATATTCAGTATATGATATACACATTAATTATGGCATTGATAATTGACATAGAAAGAAGAAAAAGAAAGTTACTCATAAAAGGTAGAGATTTTATTTCCCCAAGAAAAATACTGTAGTAAAATTTTATATTTTTAAAAACCAATTATCAAAATCAAAAGCTTAATTGCCCTTGAAATTCATTTGAGAAACACCCCAACTTTTTTATGTATGATGAAATTGTAAATATGAAAATATGCCTGACAGCATCTGATACTTTGGAAAACTGAACTTGAATTTGGAGCCAGAAGATGGGAGAGAAAAGGATGCCTTTTAGAAATCTAAATCCTTTCCATCTCATCAATTGAAGCCAAGGATCTATCTCAAATGTGTTTTGTAAAATAGTGCTCAAAGACCAAAACAAGTAAAGTTTAATAATCATGCACCTCTTCAATGCAACAGATGGCAATAGGAAAACTGTGTGGAGCAGTTTGAGGAAACACTCAGTCTGTCTTCTTTTTAAAGTATATTTGAATATATATTAAGTGTCTGCCTCTATTGCAGTTTCATCTTTTCAGATAAAGATGAAGAAGACAAATGGGAGCAGGCCCAAGAATGACAAACAAGGTCTATGGGCAAAACCTCACAGGACTAATGCAAACACCTCAAACCGAGATTTCTTTTTGATGGCCTTTAAAAAGAACCATGAAACAATCTCAGAGTCCTAGAATTTTAGAGATGGGAGATAGTTCAGATACATAATAACAGGGGCAGCCCTAAACTGTGAATCTGAAAGTCTTGGTCAGACAGCAGTTAGATAGATGATCATCATCAGTGAACTCATCTCTCTATACCTTACATTCCTCATCTTTGAGAAGAATGAATAGGTGGGGGGAGTAGAGAAAATGAACACTCATTGAGTTACCTGTACCAGGTAATGCGCCAATCATATGATGGGTCATATCTTTTCTAGGTTCATAATGATTCCACACAGCAAGCATTTATCCCCATTTATGGATAAGAAAATCCCAATTGTCAATTCACAACTCTTCCTGCAAGGAGAGTGTGAGAGTTTATAACAAGGGAAAGGCACTTAAATGTTCTGAGGGTTTCTTGGTTTCCCACATACTACAGTTCTGTAGCTTGTCTCTGACCCTTCCATACTACAGATGACAAGTCTGGAGCCTAATGAAATGGTCAAATCACTTAGATAGTTACTGGCAGAGAGTGGATATAACTGGTGTGCATTGACTTGTGGTAACAAAAACGTGGAGTAAATAGATACTGACCTATAAAACCACAGATTTTTGTTGTTTCATTATTAGGGAATGATGTAAAAAAAGATGTGAATCACCTTTAGCATTGATTGGCAATAAAACTATTTCTTAAGAAAAAAGTTCTTATTGACCTTTTGGAACTGGAGGAGAGAATGGAGTGAAGCATATGGTTGATTTCCTGGTAACTAGAATTTGCTCAAGATGATCAATTTCTCAGTCCATTAACAAATATATTCAAGAAGAGTATGTTAAGATACTCATCTGAAGATTGTGCCCTGCATTTCACCTTTAGAAATAACTCAGACTAGTTGTACTTAAAATGTTCTGCCCCAAGCATTCCTTCCATAAAGAGAAATTATTTTTTCTTTAGGAATTCAATTTTTGCAAGGTTTTCATGTATTATCTGCCCAAGTGGAGAAAGCAAAAGTCCAGATGATCCAAAAATAGTCCACATGTAGTTTCTGAATCAATCCTTTCATTCTTTTCCTCACAGCAGAAATACTTTCCTGATTACCCTGACTACTATTAATGTTTTTTATTGTTTCCAGCACATTGACATCCTGATTGATTGTCCTGCTAACCTGGTGAAGAAGGCAGGGCATATATTAAGCTCTTCTGTGCTTGTGAAAAAGCTCAGATGTAAAGAAAATCATTTATCCAATATCACAGCCTAACAATGAAGGGCTACCACTAGTAAGTTAGAGTCTTTTTGTTTCATTCCTCTCAGTGATTTTCATCCTGTTCATTTTAAGGTGATAATTTTAAAGTATGTCCACATATGGACAGAATTACATTTCTGTGTAAGGAGTGATGGCTGCAAATCCTCATTTAGTGTGTAAATCTGAGCATCAGAGCATTACTATCATTATTCAAGTAGTCCATGTTTTCTCAGATTGAGTATTTACTTTATTATACTTCGACTTTATAAACAGTGAGGATAAATATATGGAACGCAGGTCTACTACATTTTTCATAATTACCTGTAGTTAAAGACTTGAAACCCAGGGGAAACCCAGGATGATAAAATGTTGCACAGTTTCATGGAATGTTAATGTCACCAAAGATGCTCTGGTCTTGCAGATCAAACTATAATTGGAGTAATCAGACACTGAAATCCATATACTAACCTTCACAGCTTGTAAAACCTATCACTTTATATCATGGAGAAAAATCATGGAGACAAGTCTGGTCCATTTCATTTACAGTCTTCCAGAACCTGCCTTGCTATGTCTTGTCTTGATGCCTTTCATCTTCCCCTGTGATCCTTTTAAGCACCCTTCCTTTTTCTACTCCTATCTTAGGGTTTAAAATCTTTGTGATCTACTGACACCCCACTGTGAAATTTCTCCCCACAGGCAATGTCTTTGGGAAGGTACCTCACATTTAAAGAACATATGTGTTTTCCATTTGCAGGTTATTGAGCAACTTAGGACACATAAGCCCTTGTTGCCCTTCTATTCATAGATATAGCAGCAAAGCCTTCCATGTGCATCACTAGCAACCTCAGCTCCAGTCTTAAGCATCCCTGTTACCTCAGTGGAGAGGTGTAGCTAATTTAACATATAAATTAGAATTTTATGTAAGCAGTGGTTTATTCTTTTAAGGGTGAATTCAACATTTTGAAATTTGAAGTAATAAAAGTGATTTCTGACCTGTACCTACGTGACTCATCTTCAGTTGCTTCATCCTAACCCGGGCCTGTAGGATCATGTCTTTTTAAAATTTATTTTCATCATTTTTGGCTTTTTAAAATATTTAATTAGAAGTTATTTTTTTCAGATAGCTTTATCCTTTGGCATTCCCTGGACACCAAAGAGGGACAAATCCCGCCCCTTCACCTGGTCCCAGGTCTGCTCTGACCTTCATCACCTCATGTGTAAGATGGCAGTAATGACATACCACTAGAAGAATGAGATGAACCCAGTGCCTGATAGTTAGTATGTGTTTTGTAATTACTTTGTGCTGATATTTTTTTACATTGATATGTCCAGTTATTCATCCTGCCACAGCCACGTTTTAAACCAAACTCATTATTTTTCAGAGTAAATTTTTGCTTTCCCCAAATGGAAAATGCACAGGAATCTGTCGTTTTCAGAATGACCCTTGCCCAGACCTCTGCAAAAGCACTCTCTGTTTCAATTGCAGACATCTTATTTGTAAGGAGGAAGTAAAGGGGGAAAATCATAAGTCTGGCTACTAATTTGTAGCACACAAAACTATGAAGAGCCAATCTTTTGAAGCCACACCTGTGATGTGATTAGCTTCATTCAAGGATAAATATTTTCTTGCACATGTATGTATGCTTACATTTCAAAGTTGGACAATATGAGACATTTTATTTTAAATTATTTTTACATAAAAACTTCAGTGTATACATCTGAAGGTGATATAGCGTGTAACCTAGGAAATGGAAAAGATAGGAATGTGTAAAATTTTAGATGATTATGTGCATACATAGCTTGGTTTTTGTTTTTTTTAAATGAAGATTCTGTTTGGCTTCATGTCACATTTTTTCTAGAACAGTGGTTAATTGAGCAAATTGCAGAAAAGAATGGCTGCATTCAATGTAGATGTGATGTATGCATATCAGTATTATGTGTCCTGGTTTGGCCACTGGAAGAAAATGCTCAAAAACCTGTTTCTACTCACATTGTTTCCATGAAGTGACCTTTGTGAATATTACTGCAGTAAAGATAGTGGTGCAGATATCTTTTCAAGTTAGAGTTTTCATGCTTTTCAGGTAGATATTGAAAGTGGAGTTACTTGCAATTTCTGCAGCTCTCAAAAACATTTGATCCCATTAGGCACAATTGGTGACCAGGGATTTCATTTCATCTTATATACAAATTCCTGGGAGACCTACATGTGTTACAGAGACTGAGTACAGAACAAGAATTGTTTTGCTACTGGGACACTAGGGTATTTGACTAAAGATTAGGTAACTTAATAGATTTGATAATAGCTTTTTAAAAATAACCTTTCTTTTAAAGGGGAGATAGTACCAGCCTTAAAGTTATTACTCAGAGCTTTTTATCCACAAAATCTGGTTGTTTCTGTTATTTTTAAAAGATAATGGGGATGTTGTTTTGTTTGGTTTTAGCTGTTTTACTACATCCATCAAAAATAGAAAAACAACTGTGAAAATTTCAAGCTAATAGTTTACTAAAGAAGGAATTTTTTTCTTTTGTCTTATCTCTTCCCTCTGCCTGCTACAGTCATAAGGGAAAGTTTCTTCAGGACCCCAGTCTGTGGATTACCTATTATCATGCTTTACACTCCACAGTGTGATGAAACAGAAAATAACACTATACTTTCAAATAGAACTGAAGCATGGAGCAAGAGACAGGGAGGAGGGTAAAATCAGGAGAGGGTAGGGCACAGGAGATTAAGATGTTTCACCAGTGATAAGGTGATGGGAGAAAACAGGGGAAGCAATGATGTAATATATATGTACATATATGTGTATACAATCAATAAAATTTAATTAAAAACACTATAATTTCTAGTAAAGCATCTACTGATTGATATACAAAGTTCCATTATGACCTATGATATATTGGTATGAAATTCTGGTCATTTGTTTTAAATTCTTTTCTTAGTTCCTATGTAGTATATTTGTATACTAGAGAAACCTAATGTAGTACATTTGTAATTGAAGACAAAAATAATACTTTGCTTGGTAGCAAAATGTCTGGAGAAAGGAAGAAAACTGATTTGCACTGAATGGAGCACGCATAATGTATGTGTAACCATCCTGAGGATATATTGATTTTCACCATTTTAATCTTTATTTCAGATACACCCAATGTATTAGCTGCTGTTGAAAATATCTTTTATTTATTTTTATTTTTTGGATGCTACAACTCAAGTGTGTTTCTGATTTGTTCTAACTTTTAATGTCTCTAATATTGAATTTTCTAAATCAGAATTTATTTCTTTTTTCTTAATAGACTGGAAGGAAAGAAAAAGGAGATCCTCTAAACATTGCAATTGATAAGATGACCAAGAAAACGAGAGATCTAAGGAGACAGGTACTCTTTTCTTTTTTTTATATTTTAAGTGGATAGTACTTAGTGATGGGTTCCAAGAATGTTCTTTTGCAGGGTGCTTTCTTAGAACTGATATCCAGGTTGCTATTCTTTGTCACGTTAACATAGACACAATTCACCAACAAGGTATAATGCTGCTGGGCAAACCAAAGTGTCTGCTTCAAGAGGTATAATGGTGGAAACAACTTGGGAGAGGGTAACTGGACCACTGCCCACTCTTTCCAGATAGAGATTTGATGAGTTCACTTACTTTTATATTTAGTTTTCAGTTTTCCAGAGGTATGAAAAAAAGCTGGTATTTTATTTCTGTTATTTCTTATTTACAAATATCCAAGATTGTAGATGAATAAATAGCTGCATTAATTTGTAATTCTTAATCTGATGGGTTAATGAAAGTCTCTGACCAGTACATACACTTGAGGGCATAAATCTAGGGGAGAGTTTTCTTATTAGGTGGTTATTTGGGGACCAAAGCAAGGAAAGTTTGCTGAATGATTTAAATGGTAATGCCATCACTAGTCTGATATGTTCATGGGGGGGGGGGGGAGGGGTCTTCTTTGTCCCAGTCTCGTTCATCTTTTCATCTCAAAAGCATTGCATGAACATTGGTAAATATGGTTTTGTAATCTTTATTTGATAAAGTTTTATAGTGAGATCCATTTTCTTTGATAGTGTTGTTTTTCTTGAATAGATAATATTAAAGTTATAATGAAATCTCTTCTTGATTCTGCTTGAGAGACATCCAATCTTCTACTAGTAACTTCTGCTTGTATCCATCTCATTCACATGTATCCATTAGTTAGAAACATGTACTAATCAGTTAGAAACAGCTACTACTCTGGTATAGTATCTGTTTTCCAGTCTGCAGCTGGAAATTCCAGACCAGGTTGGCTGCATGGGGCATTCATTTCAGCAACATGCTAAATATAGACAAGATTAGCAAGATGCAGGGCAGGAATGGTCATGAGCATCTTAGAAATGCTTTGACAGAGAGGAAGGCACATTTCTGACAACTGCTTGGAATCTTCTGAACTTTCTTCATAAAATCTAAACACACTCGTGCTACTGTCTTCCAGATGGTATCATAGTTCTGGATTAAGAAGAGTCTGGTTCATTCAATGAACAGGTTCTTTTAATAAAGACATTCCATTTTTATTTTTTCTTGAAATGATGGGGAAAAATTGTTGTCTATTGGCTATGTCTGCCCCTGCTGTCCTCTTAGACCATCACTCCATACAAAGCACCCATCTGACCTGAAATGGGGAGGGGAGATAGAGATCGAAGTTAATGGAAAACATTAAATTAAGTGTCTGGACACCAGGGTTTTGCATCTAGCTCCACCACTGAAGTGACCATGAAGCTGGGGTTCTTCATCTTTTGGTCTCTTTTCTCAACTAAAAAAAGTAGGGGTCCAAATTAGATCTATAAGTTACCTTTGAGCAGTATAAGGATGAATGAATCCAAAGGAAGTTCTCATTCATTCCTGCATCAGAGATCCTAATGCTTTTCAAAATAATATATTTTAAAAAAAATTAAAACTTTTAACATTTAAAAACTTAACATATTTAGCATATATAATTTATTTTAAAAAGCAGTGGCAGGACATTTTCTTTAGGATTTTCCTATAGATAAATTGTCAAACAGGCAAAAATCAGGAACTGTTTCTCACCTCCCTGAACTCTTGATCTTAGCAGGGATCATTCATGTTCAGAGGCTAATATCCTTTGCTCTCTCTGCACTTGTGAACCTATCACAGCAAATTTTTGCCTTATTAGGAAGCAATGGATCAAGTAATTTTTACTCATGCTTTATCATTCTCAGAAAAGACCCTTTTTAACTGAGGACAGGTGAAATTTGAAGATGAAATTTTAAATACTTTGATGACAAGTTCCCTGGAGGGCTTCTTTGATGATGGCAGTGGAAGGAGTATGTTATTCCTGAAATCATTTTATGCATAAGAAATATTTTCTGACCACCTTTTTTGCCCACCTTGAGAGGAGTAGAGGCAAAAAGATAATTGTTACATGATATTAAGATTCAACAGTTATGGCATAATTTTATACCACATCCCTGAATTTGGTTTAAACATCTTCCTCTTCACCAGTCTGCCTTTCTAGAATTAAGATAGTCCCATCTGTTCTTGTCCATATGTTAGGATATTTTAGTCTTTCTTCTATTCTCTTCTATATCTTCATGTACACCTGTAGTGGTACAAAGACTTCTCTAATCTAAACAAAAACTACTTAGCATTTATGCAGATGGGACATGCAGTGACACTGATTTGGTTGCTGAGTAGCTACTTAATTGGATTAACAATATTTTACCTGAGTCCCTGACAACAGCTATGTAGTGTGGCCCAGAGAATGTCCATGGTTCAAATGAATTTTTCCGTGTTGCTAAAGCGCTTACTGTTATTCAATTACTGACAGGTGTTTGTTAGAACAGCTTTAAATGAAAACCATATAGATGCCACTTCCTCTACACATGGATTCCAACTTTAAACAATATTTACAGAAATTAAACCAAAAAGATGGGAAAAAGCTATAAATCAAGAATTTCATTAAAAAAAAAGAAAATGATTTCTGGTAACTTCCCTGATTTCCGACCCTTTCCATTTTCTCCCTTTCCTTATATCACTGAGGTTGAACTTCAGAAGACTGACCCTGGAGCCTTGCAAAGTTTAGTCACCAAATTCAAAGGAAATAAAGCAATTTCAACCATTTTCTTGGACTTCCTTAATGAAAGAAAGTGGACTTAAATTTGCGGACAATTATAAAATCAAGAGTAATTGAATAAAAAGGATTTCTGTTTAAGTAAAATTTTCAAGTAAAGAAACTTTTTTTTTTAAGGCAGTATATTTCAAGGAACTGGGGAGCCATAAATTGTGGGAATGGTTGCAGTCATCCAATGATGCTCTTCAAAATTGATTGGCATGGATCCCTCTTGCCAATTAAACCCGTAAGAGTGGGCAGTGGTAGAGAAGAATCCTCTTAGGAGTATTTTGCTTGAAATTAAAAATGGATTTAGAGAACTATAACTGCCAGCTTTAAGTATTATGTTTTAATTTTAGAGCTGTGAGCACAGTATGCCCCATATCTGAGCTATTGTCACTGCTGTGATTCTGGAATCAGCCCATTAGAAAAACAAATGCTTTTGGCTGACTCTCCACTGGGTAACTTGCAGCCCACATGGTTTCACCATCACTCAGAGTGGACCAGTCAGTTTCTGCCAGCTGCTCTCTGAAGTCCTCCTTCCACATGCTACCAGTGATCTATGCTAGACCTGGTTTCTTAATTTTCCCCCAAGTTTATAGGGATAATGGTTTATTGGGTTATTTTGGCTCTTTATCAGTCCTCTTGTGTGTCAGATAAATTAGTTAAGCAACAGAGACAAGTCGATGTGATCACTGAAAAATGGAATTACAGAAAGAAGATGAAAGAACAGAGCAGGATTGGTTGACAGAGAGACTCAAAAGGTTTGCTCTTCCCTGTGCCTGCTCACCTACAAATTTTACTGATATGTTTATCAAAACAATATATAGGCATTCATTAATTTCAAGAGAAAATAATTGCTAAATGCAAGGAAGCAGTTTCCCAAAACAGTTTTTCCAGACAAAACAAAACACAGTGTGTCAGAGGAAAATAAACAGATGTAGGACTTTGCTAGGTCAAATATCTCCCTTGAATGTACAGTCTCTGACTTCTTTCAACTAAGGTCACCTTGTCTTCAACACAAGCCAACCATCATCAGAACCTGAGAATTCAATTATCGACATTTGAGTTTTTCCATTGATAAGTGAATCAGGACCCAAGTATATTCCTTTAAGAGCTAATAAATAATAATCATAACAGAAATATTTGGGTGTTGCTAAGTTTAGCAAGTCTCTCATTCCCAGATTCAATTAATGGCCTAATTCTTATACCTTCACCCTTAATAGCCATCACAATCATTCAGTAATATAATTCAGTGTGTGTACACACACACTATTTGACAGAAGTGTCACTTTGGCTATTAGAGTCAGAACTGTTTTCAACAGAGAACAAAAATCCCTTATAGAATGCTTTCATGTTGGGATGAATATTTAGTAGAGTGGATTATAAAACCAAGGATTAAAAACAAGTCTGCAAAACATGTCACTATCTGGTGTATTTAAAGGTCAGTTTAGCAGGACCCTGCCTCCAGACAGAAGGACAGAAAAATTTTCCAAACTAGCAAGAAGTGATTACAGCTCTATAATTTCTCCAGCTGTCTACTTTGTGACCCAATTTATTATATAAGAACTCTCTTTATCAGTGGACAATGATCAGATCATGCTGACACGTGCTGAGACCTTACAGTGTGTGAGGCAATGTCCTAAGTCCTCTTCAGGAACTGTCTGCAATTATTCCTCACACCAGCCCCATGAGCCAGAAAAAAGAGTCTCCACACTCATTTTACACATGAGAATGGAAGCGATGTAACGCTCCCTCAGACACCGACTGTGAGCGTGAAGTCTGCAGCTGGGGCAGTCAGGTTCTGGGCCATTGCTCATAGCCCTTCTCTCACATGAGACAACTATGTGCTGGGATCCGCCCTCAGCTGATCTTCTCTGAGGGAATGCCGTTGGAGAAGACAGAGGGGTCACAGAAGTATGGAAAGGTGCTTTATGATTTTCAGCAGCACCTTCGACTACTTTAGGGTTTGAGATGGATGGCACTGCAGAGAGAAGAAAAAATTCTGTGGTAAATGTTAAAAAATAGGATTCTTGTTTGCAATACAATATCATCTCTCAGGACTCCAGCTGTTATGGTTCATTGGATTTTCTTTTTTAAAAAGTGCTATTATGTTTAGGTAGCTGACTTCTCAAAGGGTGAATTATAGGCATTCCAAAACATTTGCAGAAAAAGGAATTTTAAAGCATTCAATTCTTTATCTCACATCTACTCATGATGTAGCCAATTATTTTTAGATTTATTGTAAGAAAACATTTTAAAATCATTTACTACTGATCTTGAATCTGCTCTCATAAGGACACAAGACTATCTATATTACTTCCATTAAAAAATATAAAACAATTGATTGACTCCAACTATTATGATTCACGCTCATTGAATCCCTATGGCAGAATAATAATCCCTAGAGTTTGGGCTTTGGTAAGTTTTTATGCTGTCACAGAATTGTGGAGACCAGAAAATGATCACACAACAAATGAGATTTGAATATGTAAAGAACCTAAGCAACTCACAGAGAGCTAAACAAAAATGGCATCAGAAACAAGATAAGAATCAAAATGGCCAGGAGAAGCAAGGCAAAGATGCAGGAGAGGGTTCAAGACCTTGGTTAAGGCCATCCTTTGACAGTCTTGTGTGATTCCACAATAGCAACAGCATGGCTAGTGAAGACCTTGTTGTAGACATACCCTTCAGTCACCAGTTATACATTCAAGCCTCCTTTACCTTAGGAAAATCCGGAAACAATATCCCTGAATGTCAAACCATTGCATATTATTATCACATTCATTACATCAATTTCAAGGTACATGATATCATCAGATGGAAGCAGTTCTTGAAATATCCCCATGGGCAGATGTTTAGAAATACTCAGTTCAAGTCATGAAGAAGTTTGATTTTTTCTTAATGAAGTATGAGCTTCAACTGCTACTCTGTTCTCTTCTTTTAATTTCCCCCAGTCCAAAAGTCCAGGAAAAGTGAGAGGGGGAAGGAGTAAGTAGCAGTGACTGAGTCCCAAATGATATTCAAGAGAATGTCTACATTTGATGTATTCGCTAACATTTTCTCCTGGTCTAGGCAATGAAAAAGTCATTAAGAACATTGATTTAACCAGACGACCCACTATAGGATTATAAAAAAAAATTCTTATCATATTGGCCAGGATGACATTCTCAGGCAGAAAATTTGAAAGATTTTCAAAGATGATAATTTAAAGGAGGGTTTTATATTTTATTATTATTTTGCTTGTTTTCTAGATTACCCTTTAAATTTACCAGACCATTCATCTCAGAACACCCATCTTAGATAAATGAGTGGTTGGTCCATATTCACTTTTGGAAGCTATATTTAGTCTGGGACATCTTATTCCAAACTATCATAGAAAGGGAAATAACTTTCAAATGTGCTGTGCAAAAGTTTGCTGCTATAGTCTGAATTGAGGTGTTTCCAGAACTGATGATAGCAGCCAGTTGCCTTGATTCTGACTGAATGTACTCAGTGGATCATTGCAGCCAACTTGTGGCCATATACTTCTGTTCCATTTGACCCTTCCTCATGGAGGTTACCTTTTATTACCTGAAATAGCTTCTGGCATCAGCTCTCCCCTGGGAAATTTTCATCCAGACTGCTGATATTTCTTTATCTTCCCATTTCCCAAGAAGGCTGGATAAATCTGAAATTTAGAAAGTGAGTCATCTTCCTGCAGCTCACCCAATCCTATTGTCACCACCAGCCCTGATGGAAGCCCGTTTGCTCCAGGATCTCATCAGTTTTGGCCTCCCTGGCTCCTGTGGGTGTCACTGGTGATAGCTAAAGGAATTTGGCATTGCATTTTGCTTGAGTAAGAATGGTGAAGAAGGTGATATTAGGTGTAATGCATATTTACTTTATATGTCTTTGATCTGCCTTTCTTCTCTTTCTTGGCTGAATGGATTTCCAAGGTATCTTAAAGGCAATTCCTCATTCTGTCACTATTCCTTAAATTCCTAATTCAGCCCAGCTGATTTTCCTTCTAAATGCAGTTAGAGTTCATTCCTTCGTTTCAGCTCACATAGGCTTGCACAGAAATTATGATCACAGCCTCATAATCAGGTCATTTGACTCCAACCTACCTGCCCTCACTCCAGCAATCTCTTAAACCTGCATTTACACATCCTCAAACCTTTATACTTGCTACTGCTTCTGCTCGGAGTGCCTGTTCCACTTCTTTTTTGTTTCTTCCTGGAAAATCATAATTTCTCCTACAAGGCTTTACGTAAATGTAACTTTATCATCAAATTTATCCAGTGCCTATACATAGGGTTTATCCAGTAAGTTCCTAGTGTATACTCTTATTATGGTACTTTTTGCAGTGAATTTAAGGTTTTTTTTTTAATGTATTTTACCTGTACCCTTTACCTATTCTTTATTCTTTCAGGGCATTTCCTCATCCCCAAAATATAGGAAACTTATGCCTCACAATTATCAAATGAAAGAAGAATCCTCTCTTCATAGCTACTTTAACCAGGAAAACAGCCTTGTTAATGTCTCCCCATTTCTAACAGCTAGATTTGTTAATTGGTTCATTTATAAAAGCCATGTTTTAAGAACTAGATTTGTTATCAGGTGCATTTATACTATGATTCTAATGACTGGTCTTAAAGGAGAACGTCTAGCCTCAGAGCAGAAGTTTTCTGTTGCGTGGCCAGCTTTAGAAGGGTCAGTTCAAGCATCTGCTAGGCAGATGCATTGCTCCATCTTGGGAAATGATTTCATGTATATATATGGTGGTGCCTTAAACTCTATACTGTAACAAGCTTTCCAGAGAGTTATCATTTCCTACCAGCTTTGAATTCCATGGGCTGAATTTCTGATTTAGACCTTTCTGCCTTGTGGCAGTTTCTTGGGGTATATATTTTAGAATTCATGAAGCCCTCTAATACATTTCTAATACATTTAGCCTCTAGTAGACCATTTCACAGATGAAGTACATGTTTAAGGGAAGGAGAATCCACATTTGATGGTCCTCTCCAAAATAAGAAATGGATGGTCTGATTGTTTGCTGTGCCATGTTGAAGGGCTTGGCAAGATCTGTGCTTCCCAGGAGAGGAGCATGAGAAAGGGTAAGGGAGTGAGTCGCTTGGGTTGATCGCACCATTTTAGAGGCACCAGAAAAGTCAGGCATTGAAAGCAATGTGGTATTAAAGGAGATAAAAATGAAGGCAAAAGTTCCATAATAAGCAAAATATCATCATGGTAAATGAAGTTAAGTTTGACATAAGAACTGTTCTGAGCCAGTTGAAGAAAAAAAATCAGCTATATGGATTCTGTCTTTGTTTACAATGTCGCTATTTGTTTATGAAAGGTGAATCTTTCCTTAGTCTTGGTTGGGCTCCAGGAAATTTATCTATTAAAGATTTTACTTCACCTGTCTTATGAGAAAGTTCCCCTGAAGTCTCAGTGTCAGGTGGTTTCCTTTTTTCTTCCACATTAGTGACAAAAGGGCTGACTTTTAAATTTTGTGAGATGACACCTTGGACCGCAGATTTGAAGACCTGTTTGAATTGTGGTGGCTTTTAGGTTGTCTTGCTCCAAATGCATTTCTTCTTGATGTTTATCACAGTGACACAGGCTTTTTATGGCATTCTGAAGTGCTTCAGAGAAAATGGAGAGCATTTTAATACTGCTGATTTACTCTTTCAGGTCTACAGTAATTTCCTTACTGCCTAATTATAAGACTCAGTTTAATTTACTCCACACATAATGTTTACTGATGCACATATGGTACCACATTTCAGAAAACTGTACCCAGGACAGGTATTTTTGTGAGACTGGAGCATGAAAGAGTTCCTTCATATGCAAAAAAAGAAAAAAAGTTGAGAAATTCAATCGTCTCAACAAAGAATGTCCACAGTGAGAAGTAGAAAGTTTAGAACTATCCTTGAGGAGAAAGAATACAATCACTTTAAATCCTCGTTTGAAAAAAACTGAATGATGATAGTAATCAGGAATTTCAGTTAACCCCCTAAAATTTGTGGGAGAATAGGATTGGGAAAAAGGGAGAGAGAAAGGAAAGCAATAATATCTTCTGGGTTTATTTTTCAACTAGCTTTGAAAAATGAGATGAATTCAGAGCTCATAGAGGCATATAATCTTAGAAGTGGAAAGGACTTCTGAGGTTTTCTTCCAGATTAAAATATTTTTCTTTAACATCCTAAGCCTCCCTTTGCCTGTTACCGCTTTAGGAATGAAAACTCATCCCTCCACCCAGCAGTTGTTATCCTTACTAGGCAATTTTAGGAGTGTAGGTAGGAAATTGAGTTAACATCAGTGCTTTTGTAATTATCAACCATTGATTTTGGTTTTATGCTGCAAAACTGATATTTTTTACTTTGTCTAAGTTTAAGGTCCAGTTAAAAACATCAACAAAGAAATCAACTGAGATCCAGCCTCAACTTGAGAAAGTTAAATAGAATCCTACAGATAGAATTCTATATTTTTTACAAATATTATAAACCCACATATTTTCCAAATATTACAAATATGCATGGATTCACAATCAATTTTTGACTTGACTTTTCATAACCCTGAGTAGTAAAAGTAGTGAGGCTAGAGCACTGTGCACCTGTGTGTTGTCACAGACACCTGGAATGATTGACTCTCTTGATCATCTGACCCATTGATTCATTGTTCACATTGTTGCCACGGGGTTATATAAAAAAGGTCAGAAAAGCAGAGCTGTTCCATAAATCATTTGTAATTGCTTGGTATTCATTCTTTAATTGCACTCCATCAACTGTCCCTACAAGAGTTCTGCAGAGGGGATACTACTAATTTTTTTAAGCAAATAGAGTATTGAAGTTATGACAGTAAGATAAATTTCTTACTAATATGAAGCTCATAAGCCAGAGAACTCAATTGGACTACCCTAATTCGTGTCCTTTTAATAACTATTGTTGCTAAAGTTAATACACTTTGGTCTTTGTTTATAGCTTATGTTAAAATCCTCTTAATTGGAAGAGTATGAGGCAAACATCAATCAATAATGAGTCTTGAGATTCTTAACAGTAGTGAAATAGAGGAACTCCTATTTAAAATTAGTCCCACTTCTTTCTTCTCTAAACCATTCACATCTGCCAAGCTCCATGCCAGACACTGAACCATGAATTCAATTTTGGTAACTTTTTTTCTAATTAATCATTCAGGGGAAAAGTTGAGATCTTTTATTTCATTTGGAGGTGGGGGGAATCTGATTAAATGCAGATCATAACCCTTAGCAGACTGCTCTAAGATATTCAGTAAGAAACAGTTAAAAGGATGGTATCCCAGCAATTCTAGAATTAAAGATGGGCCATTAGTCTCAAGCACTTTTGTGTTAAGAGGGAATTTTCCATCTGATACAACCATATGTGCATGTCAGATTCTTGATGATTAACCAGTCCTGACCTCATTCTTCATCATTACATACTTTCTTAGTTTTTCAGGAGTGCATCAATTCTGTTAATTGTTAAGGGCAAGAATTCTTTATTTTTATTCAATTGCTTCAATTTCAGCAAGGACCAGGTTGCTTAAACAACTGCTGTCTAAGTTGCAGCTGAATAAAGGGGGTATCAGAAAAGTTGAAAAGCACCTATGGTCAGAGGCCAGCTGGGAGGTATGAATAGTTGAGTGTGGGAGAGGATAGGGCATGGTTGCAGGCACAGGAAGACATCAGCACTAGTGAACCATGCCTGACTGAGCAGATTTCCTCCAGCCACTCCTGTGGGCTTAGATCAATGTGGGCTTGAGTCTGTAGCCATAGATGTCATAATAATTAATTGAAAGGGAATCGCTTGTGACTGATCAACTAGCCATTGTGTCTGCACATTACCATAGCAACCAGCTGCCTTTTGGGTGCATGTTTTGTGTGTTAGGTCATTCTTTGAAAATACTCTCAATACTTTAGCCAAGTTAGGAGAAAATAGAAGGATTTGGTGTCTAGTACAGATGTAATCTTTAATCAAATAGTTTAAGCACCAAACTGTTGCCCTCCTATCTATCCTACAGAGTTTTAAGGAAAAGCCAACAAGTTCTGCTTTTTTGTCTAACCTCTTCATGCCATTCCTCAAAGCATCTTCTAGTAAAGGAATTCCATAGAGATCATAGGAACAGGAACAATCTAGGTTTTCAGCAGAGGAGAAAGAAAAGAAAGAACAAAAGTCCACTTTGTCAAAAAAAATACCAAACTGGCCACTTGGGAACTTTCCGAGTTCATCTCTGTTCCTTGATTCTCTTGTTAAGCTGGTAACCACTGGGTACCAGTTATCAGTGAGCATCAGGTCAATGGAACCAGGTAATTAACAGTAGTGATGTACCAGAGTGGCATGGATGGAGTGAAAGGGTCATATCACTAAAACCAACTGATGAACAGATGCCACAACTTAGTGTCCAAAATACAAGAGCCCATGGGAAGACCTCAGGCAAAATTTACCAGTTACATCTCCAGGTAGCAGATAAGTAACACTTCAGTTATTCTAAGTAGGATGGAAATCTTGGGTAATAATATAACATTCCTTTGCCTTTTTATATGGTTTAGTGATTTTGTTGTTACCTTTTGTGTGGTAGTGGCAGAGTTGAGCATGGCAGTGATCAGCTAACTGCAAAGACGAACATGTATTACCTCTCCCGTACATTTACACCCAGGCTGGCCGGTGCTATGGAAGTCAGTTTATGTGTGATAAGGTAAATGCAATGTAAGAGTCCAAATGCCATGAAATCTTCAAAAATAAGGGTCTTAAGTCTGACTCTATCTGATCTGCCTTTTATTTATTTTTTATTTATTCTTTTCTTTCTTTTTATTTTTTTTGAGACCAGGTCTCGCTATTTTTGCCTGTGGAGCCACAGGCTCACGTTGCCCAGGGTACCACAGACTCAAGCAATCCCCAGCCTCAGCTTCCCAGGTAGCTGGGATTACAGGCGTGTGCCACCATGCCCAACTATTTTTTGGGACTAGGTCTCACTTTGTTGCCCTGAGTGGGACTTGAACTGCGATCCCTAGCCCCATCCGCTTCATAGTCTGAAACTTATGAACCGTGCACGGCTGATCTGCCTTTTCTTTAAACAGCAATAGTACCAGTCATTTTATAGGATTTCCACAAACCTGGGAATGTGGAGTAATCATTAGTCCTCTGTCTGAAATGAAATCCCTCTAGGGAAAAATTCAGCAGCTGTTGGAAATGCAACACTGTGTAATAATTAAAGAAAGGAAGTGAAGAAGTGTATCACACTGTGACAGACTCTGGAGAAAGAAGTCACCTCAGAGCCACATAGTTATTCATAACTGAAACATATCAGAGAAGGGTTCCTGGCCTGCCCATGTGGTCACCGCTGCTTTGGCAGGTGGTCACAGCCCCACCTTCGTGGGGGGTGGGAAGGGAGTATATAAAGGTGGCCCCTCTCTTTCATTTTCACCCCAATTAGTCCTCAGAAGGAATGAGAAGAGAACTAATAATCTATAGAAAGGACAGAATTGGTGAGGGACCAGAGCAAAATCTTGTGCACATATATGAGAGGGACAGAAGAGAAGGAACTGTGAGAAAGACAACGTATAATGGACTGGAGAAATGATCACAGTCATCACCTGTCACAGAGTCACACCCAAGGCCACACAAGGAGTAGACATGCCAAAAGCTAAGGGCTGATATGCAACTCAAGAAAGCAAGTTGCCCCTTCCCATTCCATGGGAGAGAAAGGTTCACAGAGATGGGGCCACATACCCACACAAAGTTACAATCTGAAGGAGAGGAAAGGCTTTCAGCAGGTGCCTGCAAAGGCTTTCAGCAGGTGCCTTTCACAATGAGTATCTTCTACAATGAATGGAATTGGTTGAAGACAGTTAACAATGAGAAAGCGCTAATAGATTCCAAATGAGAACGAATTGCTACCCAGGTTAGAGATAAGACTGAACATCTACCAATACAGCTTGTTATATTCTAGAATCACAGTCCCTCACCCAAGAAAAGGACATTGCCACAGAAAACGAAGAGACCAAAGGACTCAACATAGATCAAAAAACAACAAGGAGAGGGGCCAGAGTGAACAGAGAGGTCATTAACAGGGGGAGAAGGCTTTCCAATAACCATTTGCTGATACTGTAAAATCTAAAGAATGAATAAAATCAAAATTATTATTAAAAAAGAAAACGAAACACATGAGAGGTGATTGGTTTTCCGTTCTGAAATAAGAGGTACTTTAAAGACCACAAATGGTCAGAAATGTCAAAGGCTCATTTTCCATAAGTATTCATCATCCTTCTTCCCTTACCTAGCAACTTATTTCCCCCAAGATTCCAGTCCTGTTCAATGAGTTGAACTGTCACTCATCTGAGACCTTGAGTGGGTAGTGGTGGGTTTTAACTGGGGTCCTCCCAAGAGCTCTTGTGTTTATAATTTGGAATCATTTGAGACTCACAGGATGGTACCGTGGATTGGCAAGGCATGGGGAAGTGTGGGACCAGATAACTCACCTGGTACAAATCTTGACACTCTGTGGCAGGTGTGTACAATTCACCCCATCAGGAAGAAAAATGCTTTAGTTGTTCTCTTTATCTTGCTTGCAACTCTCTAACCACACACCATTTTAGGCTTTTGTGTTAGTCTGCTAGTCAAATCCATCCATTCAGTGATTAACTGTCCAGTTGCCAATGCACATCTTTTTTTTTTTTTTTTTTTTTTTTTTTTTCTGAGTAGTAGTTCATAAACTTTCTAAGGATCCTTGCTGGAGAGAATTCATTTGATACATTCTTGACTTTATCACCTGGATTCAAACAACTTGTATACATTCAATGCCAGTTAATCAATGGTAGATATTAGAATAAAATCATCAGGCACCTAGTCATAGATTCCCTCTTAAGATTAAAAATGCTAAAGAGATATAATGCTAGAGTAAATGTTTGACTAGATGTGGGAGTGAAGGAAGGAAAATGATGACATTTGTGTAGTTGTGATTTGTTAACTTGAACAGACAAATTCATAAACATATTATCTTAAATAAAAAGCATTATTATTGGAAATAGAAGGCCCGTGCATTTAGCATTTGCTATCTATGACCAGTGGATCCTCCCTTTCTTCATCTGTATGACAAAGAAAATGATGCTGGTTTTGCAAACAACACCTCTCACCCCATCATGACATTGCAAGGAAGGTCAAATGAAATAATGTCTAGGAAAGTTTTCTGCAAGCTATAAAAATGAACATGCACAGTATTATTATTAAAGATAATAAGCAGCCAGAAACCTCCCATATATGAATAGACCTTCCAAATATTCAGAAGAATCAATCTTTTTTTTTTTTTTTTTTTAGTGCAGAATAAGGGATTTGAGCAAGGTAGCTGATTGAGAATTATCTTTTTAATCTTAACTCATGCTACCTAATAGCCCACCCTTGTGAAATGTCTAATTACCTGGCTTACAAACTGGGTATTTAAAAATCTGCCTGTACTAATGGAGAGGTGGTGAAATCCTGAGTATCTTTAGGTGAGGGAACAACTCTCAATTATTATGATGTGAATGAAGGGAATGTAGAAAATTTGACTTATTTAACTGGAAAACGCAGGCTTGCCACTAATAGGCAGCAGCAGTATAAAGCAAGCCAGGTATGCATATGGTAAAGTTGATCACTCTTGTTTATTACTAGTTGAGAATTGAGACCATTAGGGGACATTTTAGGTATGAGAATAGATGATTTGTTTTATTTTTCTTTGTATCCCTGGCCAAACATCATTTTTAGTACACTAAGTGCCCCTCCCAAATGCTAGTAGACAGGATAAGACAGTAAATACCAATCACTGATTAGAGAGAATAGAATAAAATAAAAGAGAATGGAATAAAATGAAAGATAATGTATAATTTTCTCTGAGAACATCTTACTATTCTTATATTCTAGTCCCCTCTTATTTTCAGTGTACATTTTAAAACCCCAGTGGATGTCTGGAACTGAATGGTACTGAACCATACACACACATATATATGCCAGCACACACACACACACACACACACACACATATATATATATACACACACAGACACACACACACATGTATAACACCTGTATCTATAATATCTTTGTAATATATATAATATCTACATATACCTAAATATTATATCTATATATTTCTATACATTGTACTTGTATGTATTCCTATGATAGTCCAATATATAAATTACACAAACGGTTAACTGATAAAAATAGAATTATAATATATTTAAACAAAACTTATGTGATTTCCCTTTCTCTTTCAACTTATCAATATTTTTGAACTTTTGTTGACTACTGTTAATTACAACCACAGAAAGCAGAACTGTGGATAAAGAGACTACTGTAATAAGAATCCTGTCTCCATTGAGTTAATTGCATTACTGTCTTCTCTATTATATTTTTGTGCATTTCTTTGTCTCATTTCTTTTCTTTATCATAGCATCTAAATATCCTTAATAAGAGATATAAGGAAAATCTTTCATGATCATCACAGTGCATACTCTAAATACCTTACAATTTTATTTGTCAATGCATCAGTTGATTTGGTAAATAAAGAATGAACTGAATTTTTAAAATCAAGAATGAACATCACTCCATCCTTATAAGATGTTATTTCGTTGGGTAGATTGAAATTGTACATGCAACTTTCAAAGTCTCATCCACGTTTAAGCTTCTATAATTCTTGTTGGTTTAGAAGAGCCATTTTTTCTGTACTGTCTTTTTCAGGGAACTGTTTCATATTCATCAAATGGCTGCAGGTTTTAAGACTTTGTGCAAAACACTTTTGCAGCTTCTATTTGAAGCCAGCTCAATATACATCAGACACTCTCCATGCCCCACCCCATAGGCAGATGAGTTTTGGTCATTTATTGAGACAGTTTATTTTTTCTTCTCTGGTTTAGAAATTAAACTGTGTCTATCTTTTCATCACTCTGCTCTCTCATGAAGTAAGGAAGCAGATTGTTAGAATACATATGACCTTTCAACAGCATTCCTTTAGGTTTACAGAAGAAAATGCAGTTATTTACATTGATGAATAACTTTAATTGACTAAAATAGACTGGTAGTGCTGAGCTAATACCTTTAAATGTCTTGTCTTCCACAATTAATATTCCCTTGTCACACATACATTCAAATAGTTGGAAGAAAGCCTTGTGTTCTTGACTCCTGTCAGGCCTAACGAATGATTTTGTCAAGTCATTCCTTTCTACCCTAGTTGATTGATAGCTAAATTTTGGTCTTCTTACTTATGTAAAAAGTGTTAACTATTCCTTGCAGCTTGTAGGCAAGGACATTTAAACTATTCTAATAGTCAATTTACAGGGGAATTACATCACCTGTTTACAGAAGGGGGTCAAAAAATGTGCCCCTATTCATCAGAGACACACATCACAGGCCCATGAGCTAATGAAGGTGGTTTTTATGTGTCCCTTGCCTGCTGGATGATACCAAGTTCAAAGTGTTCCCTGATTCTGGTTGCAGGACTCTGACTGTCCTGTGGATATGCCTATGCTCAGGCAATGTGTAGTAGGGAGATAGGTATATTTAAAATGAACATGGTTTCATACCAAAAAGCATAATAGTAAGAATAATAGCAAGAATGCTACATTGTCATAGAATGCACCTTCATACACAGCTTTCAAAGTTCTCTCTTTGTTAAGGAAGATTCCTCACTTATCTCTGCTGCCATCTGGCTCAGAGATTTTTGCATAATCCTAATTACCATTTACAAGCATGAAAAGTCAACCCCAGTCCTTTCTAGGAGGACCCCCCACTTCCCTGGTGTAAGCCCTTGATGACATTCTCATAACTTACCATTTTTAAGATTTCTTCATTTATACAAAGGAGAAAATATTCCCAGAGACAGAACTCGGCCATTCTACGTGCTTAGAACAGTGTTGGTACAAGCTAAGCATTAAATGAACTTTGTTAATATGAAATATTAATGTTCCCCAGTCATTTCCTGCTCGCCTCCTTGCCCCACTGATGCAGTCTGCTTCTGATGTCTGCATGTACCTTCAGTTCCACCAATTCCTCATTTGCCACCTTGGACTGCACCCAGCAATTGTGGGCTCCATGTTCTGCTAACATTTTTACCAACACCAAGGCAAGCTGCTGGACCTGCTGGACGGAAGCCATCTGGAGATTCACAACAATTCCAGTACTTCCTTGTCTCCTAACACAACATTTCACTGCCTTTTCCCATGAAAGCAGTTGCTTTTATCTATTGTGGAGGGAGAAGAGGAGTTTGGCACAGTTCTGTGTGTGCTGGGGCTGAAAACTGAACCAGCAGAAGCCAAGCACCTGCTCCTGTTCTTTAGGGTGGGCTCTGATGAATCCTGTTCTGGCTTAGTCCCCATGACTTGTTCTTCAATGAAAAATCTTTCATTTCCCCTCTTCAGTTTTATTGAGATATGATTGGCATATAAAGTGGCATTACTTTAAATTCGATATGTTTATATTACAAAAAATTACGATAAGATGTGTTGAAATCCATCACATATTTTTTCTTTTGTGATGTTTTAAATATTTTTTAAAAAATTTGAAAAAACATTGATTTATAATATTATTTAGGTTTAGGTGTATCTCTACCTGCTATAGTAAGTTCACCATTAGAAATCTACTATAAAAACAAAATATATACATATATAGTCTATTATACATAATAAATCTATAGTAGATTTCAGGTGCATCTGTAACTGCTACAGTAAGTTCACCATTAAAAGTTTAGTTCTGTCCATCATACAATTGACTTTTTTACCCAATTTATCCAAACTCCCTTACCAATTTTAAAATAACTGAAGACTATATTAAATCTACAAAAGATGCAGCTATATTTTTTCCCATTTTATTTTAATTTTTTTTTGATTTTTTAAAAGATGTTATGATTCCATGCAACATCAGGCATCTTTGTATGTATGTTGATTCACTTGGAAAAGCCCCCCTTTCCCCCTGACCCTCCCATCTGGTCATTCCGCCTACTCTATGATGGGTGTTTGTTGATTCATATTTGACCCTTTGGTCTCTTCCCTTTTTAGACAAATGTCCTTTTCCTGGGTGAGGATCTGTTTTCCTGGGGCATGGTAGACCCTGCTTTGGTTTACAGACTTAACTTTGCTTGGGGCAGCAGTCTAAGCTTGTGTGGAGTCCATCTGTGCTGACTCCTCTTTTCTGGTTGTCTCCTCCATTCTGTTTTATGTCCCATTTTGCTGCTTCTTTGCCTGATTGATCTGGTCTCTGGCTTACAGAATGAGGCTACCAGCCTTTGTTGGTTGAGAAGTTCCTCGATGGGGACATACATCATTATGGTCTGGCTGGTCCCCTCAGTCATGGTTTCCAGCTCCTCAGTGGGTTTGCTGCTATATTTCAGTGGCCTTCCTCCCTCCGTGAAAAGGGGTATAACTTACTTTTGCTGAAGGCATCTATAAATTGAGATTTTGGCTCCGAGCTCCTGGTGATGGTGTAGGTGTTACACTATGATCGGTCTTCTCTATTCTTGATCTCACAGTTCAGTATTTTCTGGTTCTTTCCATGCTCATTTGGAGTCCTGCCCAGGGGATGTGTGTGTCCAAGGCCTTTATTAGTGACCCTCACCTCTTCTGTTTCTTCCATTGAAATATTATTGTCTGTTTCTCTTTTTCCCAGTGAGGACTGTCTGCAGTAGGAGTAAACCAGAGAGGAGGGTCAGAAAACCATCCCCAGCTGCCCACACCATAGGAGGGTCTTTCCCCATGGTTCCTGTCCAGGATGGTCAGGCCTGGGTGGGATACTTGCATGCCTCCTGTGTGCATGTCATGTCAGGAAACATGGACCAGAGCCCTTGCCCACCCCCACCCCCCTTGCCTGGGAGGGAGCCAAAAGCAAGGAGTGGGTGCTGACAAAAGCATGGTGGCCACCAGGCAGGATGACCCCTTGAAGTTCCTACACAGGCTGGTCAGGCCTAGGCCTGGTGCTGTGTGCCTCCCTTACAGCTATACATTTTTAAAAGCATGATCCGTGATTGAATAACGGAGCACATTAACATTAATCTGTTAATCTGATGGTTTTTGTCCAAAGAACTGACTTTAATGACATGAAATTAGTGAACTGATTGATCAAAAAATTATTTTCAAGATGTTTCTCCTAAAAGGTGATTTGTGACTACAAAAGGTTATTCGTAGTTAAATGGTATGTTATGTCACCAGTTACCTATTATCTCAATAATGCAGTGTAATACTTTGGCAGCATGCAATGATGGCATGTGCTACTCTGGAGTCTAGGATAGCCACCTATGTTAGCCTTTTAAGGTATCTGAGATCAGTGGCTCTCAATTGAGCTAGGCTGGGCTGGAAAGACATGAATGGAGTTACTAAATTCTGCTCAGATGACTTGTACTCCTCTTTTAGAAGTGGTCCAGCCTGGGTATTGCCTTCTCATGGGAATAGTGGAGAATAAGACCAAACATGCCCAGAAATGTGACTTTCATTCCTCTACATCACCATGGTGGTCCCATTCGTTGTTCCTAGGTATGCCACAAGGCACGACACAGAACCAAGGAGGATAGATACTGAGTTACATGGCAATTAACTAAGTGAGATGAAGAATGAAATCACAAGTAGAACAGTCTACTAAGTTTGCCCCAGTGCTTCTTTTCCTACCAACAAGATAAGTTTCTGATATTTATTCTTACTCTATTAGTACTCTTAGGAAATAGAGAGAGAGAAAGGATTATCTGTCTGCCTAAATTAAACCATCACATTTTTTGTCATTAGGGTCAGGCAACTAGGTGTTGCTAATGAGGGCAGTTGTGCTTTTAATTGATTCAGTAGAACCTGAATTTTGGAATGTACGTGGGAGGGCAGGGGTCATGGAGAAAAACAGGACGCCTGATGTACTGTTCTTTTATTGAGAAGTAGTTGGTTCAAAAGGAAAGAAGTTAGTATCCCAATTAAAATGATTTTACTTCACAGAAAATAGTGCCATGGGGATAATTAATAGAGTGACCAAAGAATTTTGTATTTCTCTTATAACAAGAGAAAAATGAAGCAAAAACAGTGATTATTTTCTAAGTGTCCTGCAAACTTCATAGATGTCCTCAACTCTTTCACTCACCACAACCTTGCGCGCTCCCCTCTCCCCCGCCCAAACAATTAGTAGTACCATCATTACCAGCAGACAAGGTGCATTTTAGCTTATTAAAGTTAATTTGGGTGGATTACTGTGGTGACTGATTACCTTAATTGACCTTCAAACTGGCTAAAATTTGCCTGACTTAATGAGGCTCAATTCTCATTGATTCCTGGCCCAGAGACACTGTTGCTTTGATTTTTCACTTTTGGTAACAATTGCACCCTATAGTTTAAGGGAACATGGTAAAAATGTCAGTAATCATGAAGAATCTGAAGAAGCTGTATCTATGGAAAGATTCAAGTTTTTAAAATTTTAGCCCACTTAAAATCTTACTCTGTCTCAAAATTTAACCTTGGTTGGTATGTTATTGCAGTTATTCTTAACAAGATTTTTCTAAATATCTGTCTAAATGACAAGACAGATGCTAAACAGTCAGACTTTTGTTAAATATCATCAGCCCACCCTGGACTTGAGAGTTAATTTTGATTTCTGAAAGTCAAGATAGAACTGGGTTGCTCAGTTCTGTCTAAAAATTGGCATACAGAAAGTCTTAAATTGCAAAAAAAGGTTTAGCAAAGAAAGAAAGCTTTCATTGGATTGATTAGTAGGATTGATTAGTAGAGGCCATATGAGAAGGATTATTATAGTATTTGTGCTCAGCATAAAAGAATGCTGTGATTGATTAATCATGTCTAATGTGATCATAGAAGTGCAAATCAGCAAACTTGACATTTCTGTCCTAGTTCATAGTTTGGTTCTTTTCTAATGAACAACCCTTGACCTTTTAGCTATTCACTGTCAGTGAATCTGTTTTCCACCTTCCACCACTGCTTGAGTAACTAAATTACTGTTCAGTCAAAGTTATTCTTTACTGATTACTTTTTGCTTTGAATGAGCATCTCATTCAAAAAGGATTCCTGTGTTTGAAGAATTTCTTGTTTGTATAAATTTTAGTATGAGCTGGTAAAATGGCTAGAATACTAGCTTTCCCAGAGCACTGTCCTCCCAATATCTTCCTCCTTTACTCTTGCAAACTAGATGTTGACACACATCTCAGCTTTTGGGTTTACCTTTTGTCCAGATACAAATCAGCACTTATGCCTAAGATGCTTAATCAAAAGATAATAATAATAATAAAAATAGATATTGACTCAAACATATAGGGTGTCCTAACATTTCTGAGTTTTATCCTTGGACTAACAGGACAGTTTTCCTGCTTAATATCAGTTTCTAAGATGTGCAATTAAAAACTTGACAGAAACAGTATTTCTTGCAGAGCAGTTTTAGGGTGCAGAGAAATGACCTAGGTATATGATTAAAATACAGATACTAACTGAAATGAAGGTTTTGGGTAGGACCTTGGGTTCACATTTCTAATAAGCTTCCATAAAATGGCATTTTTACTCTCCTGTGTTCCACCTCTTAAGGAGGAAGAATGTAGGGAAGGCAAGGCAGGCTGAAAGAAGACAGAGCTAGCAGGAGAAAAAATTAAAGACCTGTTTCATCATATTCTGGTTAAATTAGGGCAGACCAAATATGTAACTTAATAAACTGCAAAATATGCAAGACTCCATCACAATAGAAATATGTTCTTAATCATGTGACAATGGTGGGCCAGTGATAGATTATTTTCTGATGATAACTAAGTTTTCCAACTTGTTATTATAACTAAGGAATTTAAAAATATTTGATGTTTTAATTCACTGGAACTTTTATCCCCATGAAACTAAAATTATCTAATCTTTGACCAGTGGAAGCCTGCTGAGTTATTTCCACCTGCCATTACTGGTCTTTTATAGCATTTTGCTATCTGGTGTGACAAGATATTTCAAGCTTATTTGTACCTTTCCAGTTCCAGAGAGTCTGGAATTAGTCATTTTTTCCAGAAGCCCTGGTTTGTTTTAGTGGGAAATTGTAATTCAACGTGTTCACTGTTACTGAACTGGCCATAGTTTTCATTAGACAGAAATAGGAAATTTTGTGTTGTTTTTGTTTCATCTGTGTTTGTGTTAAATTTAAAACCTCCTGTATTTGTATTGATATTTCTACTTCAGATACAGGGTTCAGGGAGATTTACCCTTAAACTCTTCTATATTAGATTTTCTTTCTTTGAACAGCAAGCATTCCTAGTTAGAAAGGACACAAGAGATGAGAAATTCATTATTGTAACTTACCATTTGCACCATTTTAACACTGTTAAATATAAACACTATTAAAATAATAGCATCCATAATCACTTTAAATTATATAAACAAGTAAAATCTTTTATGTGCATGCTGTTCTTTTACTTTTCACTTTTACAGTATAGTCCTGTTTTCATTTCTAGAGTATACAACTATTTTCTATTATATCATCTCCCTTTTGAACACTGTATTTTTTTTCTCTCTCTCTCTATATATATATCTAATACTCACATCAGTACTTATGCTGATGTCTTCTAGTTCTGTTGTTAAAGATTGGGGGGGCAATATTTTCTGAGTTCTTATATTTTAAGCAAATTTTATCTATACCTTTTATCCTTGAAAGTCAGTTTTGTTGGTTAAAAGCTTTTAGATCACATTTTAATTCCTTAAATATCCTAACCATATTGCTTCATTTTCTTCTAGCATAAAGCTTTGTGTTGAAAAGTCTTACGATCATCTAATTTTCCTTTATTAGTCATTAGTCATGTGTTCTTTGTCTGATGCTTAAGGATCTCTTCCTTTTTTTGTTTCTTTTGGATACACTTACCTTGATTTATGAGTCAGTATTGTCGGGTACCCTTTCATAATATATCAGAGGATAGCTAGCTAGATAGATAGATAAAAGTATTCTTCGGTTGTACTTTTAAGTATTCATTCTGTTTTTTGCCTCAATTTTCTTCTTTATGTACCTCTGATGATTAAATTTTCTTTGGCTATCTTTAAGACTTGTCATCTTCCCTCAGATCCTTTTTTTATCTCTTTTTAAAAAGATTTTTTTGGATTAAAAAAACCTTTTTTTTTCTATTTTCCTTTAGGTATTAGATGTTGTACTCATTCATTCTTGTTTGTTCTTTTTCAAATGATTTTTCTTTTATATATCACTATCTCTTGAGGTTCATGATCACATTTTACAATTCTTCTTCTAATCAATGTCACTCTTTCATATCTTATATATCTTTCTTAGTGTAGAATAATGCATTAGATTTGTAGGTTGCGATTTGAATCTGCTTTACAAGCATATCTTTCCGACATGCTTTCAGTGTATGTAGGGATGATATTTCTTATTCTCATTATTCTTAGAAGAACTTTATATGAGTTTTGACCTTGATAATTTTAAGTTACTCAATGTTTTGTGAACTTAATCTTTCTAAAGGTTTAGCAAGAGACTTGATGCAGAAGCAGCAAACCCTCACATTTGCTATTTTTTTGTCATCATAAAAAAGATACTGGTTTGATTGGTGAGATAGGTTGACTTTGTTCATCTTCCCTGCTTCGTCTGGACTGTTACTTTTATCTCTGTCATCCCTGCACGTTCAATTTTGATTATGCTACTGATAACTCCCTTCCATTTGGGACCCTGTCCTGGAAGATGGCAGGTCAGATTCAAGTATTCACCAGTATGGACCCTGCAAATTGCTACCTTATGATTTCAGACAAATTATTTCACTTTCAAAATAGCAGTTTCACACTTATAAACTGGTATAAATTAGTCCCTATCCCACAGTGTTTTTATGGGGATTAAATTGTAGACTATAAAGATGTTAGGTAAATATCTGATGCATTTTATGTTCCAGGACTATATGAGCATACCAGAAACTAACCTTACTTTGAGAAAATTATTTAGTACACATTGTCAAAGTAGTAATTGATATTGACTATGTACAGATTATTAAATTTCATATGATGAAGTGCAAATCTAATCACAGTTCAACCAAACTAAGTTACACATACACACCTGCATACCTAATAGTAATTAACTATGGGTTGTGTTCAATGTTCTGATCAGTACTATATATATATATATATATATAAAGATTTGCTTGAAAACTATCAAATAGGTGTATTTGGAAAAAATGCATATTGTTTATCACTTCTGGAGTTTATTTTTATTGGGGGCATTTTCTCCCATATATATCCTAACAATGAACAAAGCAGCACTGTGCTGATTGTTGAGGTACAATTTCATTTTATCTTCAAGCAGCTTCAGATTTTAGCAATCTAAGACTGAAATGTAATTATAATTATCAGAAATTTGTGTCTGTTTATTCATACTTACTTTTAAGAATAGTTGTAGGCACTTTTTTTTTTTTTTTGAGTGTAGCAACTATATTATCATAGCCCCAGAGTAGAAATATTTTGGAGACTCTTGGGTGTTTCCTATTTCCAACTCCATCAAATACAAAGAATGGGCTTTTCTAAAAGAGTAGGAGAATGAAGAATATATAGGATTTTAGGGGTAGCTCCAAGGCCCTATTCTTCAGCTAATTTTCTTCTAGATTTCTTGTGTTAAGGCCTAGGTTTCTTGTGTTTCTAAATTGCTTGAGTCCTTGAAAATATACTATAAATCTCTTATGGAAGGGTGGGGGGGGGTGGGCATTTGGGCCCATGAAGGACAAGAGCAGGTCATTGGTTGGGGAATGCCTATGAAGTACAGGTCATATATTCAACTTTCAAGTTAAGATTATATTGTTAATTCAGAACCAACTATCAATCATGCCTCTTTGTTTTCCTTTGATGAAATAAATACCAGGAAAATTCAAAAGAGAGCTGAAACATTGTTTGTATGGATAATGAGAGCTGAGTATAGTTTCAAGTTTTTATTTCCAGGAAGTAATTTAATCCATATTGACAAATGAATAATACTCATAAATAGATGATTCTTTGAGTCCTTAATTGTGTGTTATTTTGTTTCCTTTTTCATTGTAGCTTCGGAAAGCAGTGATGGATCACATATCTGATTCTTTCTTGGAAACCAACGTTCCTTTGCTAGTTCTCATTGAGGCTGCAAAGAGTGGGAATGAAAAGGAAGTGAAGGAATATGCCCAGGTTTTCCGTGAACATGCCAACAAACTGGTGGAGGTAAGTCAGGCAAGGTCAGAAGACTAGAATTTATTGACATGTTAAATCTCTACATATCACTTCAGGAGTCTCAGTAGACAGCCTTTCTATGATGTTCCTGTGAAAACAAAGTCCTAGAACCTTTCTTTCCTTTCCCTTCTAATCACTCTAGTAATCTCTATCATTCTATTTTAAACATACTGTGGAACCTCTCTGCTAATTTTCTTCAACACTTGACAAAAGCTGAAACAGAAGTAGAAGGGACATCACAGAGCACTGAATATCTAATTTGATATGAGAGTAAAATTAAAACTGTCAGATAGACGTTTAAATACTTCCCTTTTCTTCCTCTCCATCCCCTTCCTCATCACACCTCTTAAAGCCAGATCACCTGGAGATGTTGTGAAATTCTGAAAAGCAATCCCATGTCCCCCCAAAGAAATATTTGGACTTCTGGTGAAGGATCTTGAGGCAATAAACAGAGTGTGTGAGTTCAGGGCTATCAGGGCTAAAGAATATATTTTTTGTGTTAGAAAAGTCTGTAGGAATCAGTTTATAAATACAAAATTGTGCTGTGTTATGTTAAAGTAAGTATTATTCAAAAGAAACAAAATAAAACCAAAATGATAACCAGGCTGCCTAAATCTAGGATCTAAAATCCAGCAGTTTGGCAATGGTTAGATTTAGTGGTGTGAGGCTAAATAGAAACTACAGATGTTTAAAAGAGATTCTATACCAAAGCAGGAGGGAAGATTCTAGCAAATTAAAAAAATGGTTATCAGGCTAATCTTTGAGCACTTGTAAGGGGCAGTAGCATCAAAGCTCTGATATATGCTAAAAAAGTACAGTAAAATTAATGTGACAGACAACTCAAATGAAAATTGTATAAAATAGTAAGCGGTTTTTAAAATTGTCTTGGGAGTTAAATGTTGAATAAGTTCATCAAATGTGTAATCCTCCCTGCTTTTATTGACTGATGGAGTTGTGTGCCCCAGCTTATCTATACCCTGTACCCTAAGCACCTGCTGAATTTGCTCGTTAACCCAGCACTGCTGCTGCCTCTGGAGTTGAAGTCATGCAGTCAGCAGAAAGTGCTGCATGAGGCTCTGAAGTAGTTCCTGGTTCATGAGGATAAGACTGAGCCCTCACCCATGACAGTAGTCAACAAGTTAAGTGAATAAAAGTCTAGATCACAGTGAGCAGACCCTTGAACCCTCTACTATATTCCCATGTCTTGAGGCATTTCCAGCCTAACGCTGAAAATAAAATCATATTTTTAATATCAAAGCTGACACTCTGACTCTACCAATACCTCTAAGGTGAATCCTTCATGCACCTGACTACATGTTCCAAGAGACTTTGCACGGTCTGCCTTGAAAACCATGGCCACCCATGTTTTGTGCAAAAGCAGGTGAAGCATGACCAGTGATGGAAGGGACACAGAGAGGAACAATAAAAATAATGCTGAATGAATGTTACAGAATTTTTAAGCATCCATATGCAATTCAGTAATAGTGCTGGCACACAGAGATGCCATATGTTTGCTCATACTATTTTTAATATAGTTATAGTATTTATAAGGTAACTGTAAAACTTACAGAAAATGCTAATAAATGGTGTGTGTTTGGCATTGTGGACAGAAAAAGGGACATGCGTTTAATTTGTATCATGAACTGCTTTTTGCCATCAATTCTGTATATATAATTTGTATTTTAAGATTTCTTAGTAATTCAGTGTGTACTTCATGATACTAACTGAAGTTCAAATTTGATACCCTATGTAAATATGAGAACAGGGCTAGGTACCCCTTTTGTCTAGTCATGTTTTCTTCTCCTGTGAGAGACCCTGGTGCATCCACTATGTACCCTCATTCCATGCATAGTTTATTTTAAATATTATTTAAAAAATTAATTTATATATAAATTTCACATTATTGTAATCCTAGGGATTTATGCCCCCCCCCTCACCTCCCTTTCCCCCCTGCCTGAAGTTGTATGCTTCAGTTTGGTGCTTCACTTGTTTTGACTTTTCCTCATGGCTTTTGTTTATTTTTTTCCTATACCCCATATATTAGCAAAACCATATGGTTTCTGTCTTTTTCTTTTTGACTTCTTTCTGCTAATATGATTTCTTCTAAGTACATAAGAATGGTCCACATCCAAAGAACGGGCAACAACAAGTGCTGATGAGGATGTGGAGAGAAAGGAACACTCTTACACTGCTGGTGGGAATGTAAACTGGTTCAACCACTATGGAAGACTGTCTGGAGGACCCTCAAATTAATGAAAATGGAGCTACTATTTGATCCAGCAATTGCTCTCTTGGGAATGTACCCAAAAGAGACCTCAATGTGGGTACAAAGGGACACCTGTGCTCGAATGTTTACTGCAGCACTATTTATAATTGCAAGGACTTAAAGCAACCTAAATGCCCTCAAACAGAGAACTGGATGAAAAAAAGTGTATATGCACTATGGAATATTACTCAACAATTAAAAATGACAAATTCCATGCATAGGTTTTAATCCAGGGGAATCCAGTCATTAAGGGTGATTGTTTATCTTCAACTTAAGCAGAGCAGAAGGCTCCGGTCAGTCAAAACACCACATTTCAGACAACACTGCATTGCATTCCTCATTTATTCCCTAGGTGGTCACACTACAAGCAACATTTTAAAATCTCCTGATGCCCACAAAATGTGTAGGAACCAGGGTGTTAATTGGCATCTGTTTCATTTGAGAGGGACTAAGATTCATAGAATTTTTGTAGCTTATGTCCTTCAAAAAGGCGTTGCATTACTGATTTACATATGTTAAAAGGCAACAACAATGATTTGGACAATGGACTGAGACTCCCTCTTTTTCTGATTTCAAAAGTATTTGTTTAGACTTGGGTACTTTTTTGGCCTTGATTTATAGCATCTGAAAAATGTGTTTGATATTTTTAATTTATAGTCATTAATCTTGGTAAATTTGCTAATTAAACATGACTCAAAATTGATCTGCATTTTCTAAGTGCACAACTTATTGTACTTGAATTTTAACAGTCACAGATCTTCTTTTCCTGTTCTTATACCTTTTTGTTTTGTTTTGTTTTGTTTTTTACTTAGCAAGGACTGAGAATACAACATTATGGTAACAGATATATTTATTTCTTGAAATCAGAGAATTTCAATATTTTACTATTTATTATATTGTTTGTTCTAAGTCTCTTACACTTTTATTGCTTTTATTTCTCATTTGTTAGGCATTTTTAAATAATGAATATGAATTATATTAAATGAGTTCTATGATTTGTAATTCCTTTGCTTTAGAAGTATTTGCATCAAAATTATATTTTTTCCTCAAAACTTAGTAAGAAAACTTGACTTCTATGATTTGAAAGTGAATCTGTAAAATTGGTAGTATTGAGTGGGAGTGGTCAGGGAAGGGAGGTGGTGGGTGACCCCCAGGTATTACAATGATGAAAATATATATCTAAATAAACTACTTAAATAAATTTAGAAAAGGCACCCTCCCCAAATAAGAAAATATTGATATTTATTTATTATTTTAACTTAGAGGAATTTGCCTGAGTCTGGAAGTTTAAATCTGAGGAAAGGTTTAAAAATTACAGATTTTACTAAACATAAGATTTTGCTTTACTAAACATAAGACTATTTGCAGTTGATAAGTAATATTATAGGAATTTATCACTTTCATTTAGTTTTCCAATTTTTAGCATAATAGTTTCTATAATATTCTTTAATCATTTTTAAAAAATTTGTCAGGGTCTGCATTGCTGCTTCTTTTATCCCCTCATATCGATAATTGGTGTCATTTTTTTTTTTTTACTTGATGAGTTTTGCAAAAGTTTATCATAGTCTTTTTGAACTCATGGATTTCCATTTTGTACATAATCCTTGTTTTCTATTTTATTTATTTATGCTGTTTGTTCTTTTTTTCTGATTTCTTGTGGTGTAATTTACTGTTGCTTTTTTAACTTTTTGAGGTGCATTCATCACATCATTGATTTTTAGCTTTTCTTATTTAATTGTATCTGCATTTAAGGCTATGACTTTCTTTCTAAGCCAAACTTATATCTAGTTATTTTCTACTGAACTAATTTATAGCTCACTCATTCTGGCTCCATTGTGTATGATATATTTGAAATTGATCTATTGAGGCCAATTTTTTGGAAAATTTTTTGGTTGATTTTTTTATTTTAATTGATTTCAATTCCCTAGTAAAATTGTTCCCTAGTAAGTATATATAAAACACACAATGTGGTTATTAATATAGTTATGTGTATGAATCAATTATTTTCTATGTTTGTATCAACGAACTTCAATACATCTGGATAAATGCTGTTTCTGTTTTGTGATTGTGTCACAAGGGACAGCCCTCTCCTGCCCCAAATTGATTTAGGTTTTGAGACTGATGATGGGACATCCCTGACAAGATGATGAACAGTTATTACTCCCCAGGAATAGGACTCCCCAGGAATAGGACTTCCTGAGAAGAGCAAGGCAGGCACCCAATTCAGTCCACAGTGCTTCCACAAATAGAAGAGCAAGCAGTTACTGTGTAAGGAGTCAGACTGAGTTTAGATTTCCATGTTGGGGTTGGAGTTTGAAATTTCCTTACTGGCAACAAAAACAGGACTGAAAAAAAAAGCAACTTGCAGTGGTAGGACACAATGGAAAGGGGAAAGAGTGCTTTGCCTTTAAAATCAGTCCACAAATATACCAAATGGAGTAAGATTTTTTATTATAATTCACACCGGATGTTTAACTGTGATGTCCAGAATATGCCATGTGTTATTTTATTGAATTTAAATTAGCTCTTATGGGGTCCTCTGAGACCTAAATGGAGACAAATGTTTGCTGTGGTGTGTTTTTATCATTTGATCCTAAATTATGATTTATTTTGAGTTTTTTAAATATTTATGAAATTTTTAATTGGATGGGTCCATTTATATGGACAATTACAGAAAGTTTTGGACTTTAGTTTGTTTGGGCTGCAATACTAAAATATGACAGACTGGGTGAATTATAAACAAGAGAAATTTATAGTTCTGGAAACCTGAAGTTCATTAACAATACCCTGGTATGGATGCATGTTGGGAAAAGCTCAATTCTGAGTACAGAGTTGGCAGTGTCCACTGGGACATAGCGCATAGGGTAAGGGATCTCTGGGGAGTCCCTTTTCACCCAATACTACCCTATTTCACCAACACTTATATCACTTTGACCTTTTCTCTTCATTAACCCCAGACCTCACTACACTTATTAATGTCCACTAGATTTTATAAGTATTTTGCTTTGTCAAATTGCTTATTATATGAACAGTCAATATTTGTCTTTGTCTTTCTGATTTGTTTTACTACACCAAGTATTCTCAGACTCCTTCCATTTTGCTATAAATGATATTTTATTTTTCTTTATAATTGAATAATAATCTATTTTGTGGACATACCACATGTACTTGTATTTAATCTAATACTCTATCTGTGGGCACATTATTTCCATGTCCTAGTATTGTAAATAATGTAACTATAGCCATTGGAAAGCATATAACTTTGTGAGTTGATAGTTTTATTTTCTTTGTGTAAATACCCTGGTGTGGGATTATTGGGTCATTTTTTTTTCATTTTTAGTTATTTTAAGATAATTTCAATTACTTTCCAAAATGACCACACTACATTCCCACCAATAATGTAGTGGGGTTCCTCTTTTCTCCAAATCCCCCTCCAGTACTTGTTTAGAGTCTTTTAAATATATGTCATTATCAAGGATGTGAGATGATACTGCATTGTGGTTTTGACATGAATCACTATTATTCAAGCAACAATGAACATTTTTCTTGTATTAGTTGGCCTATTAGATATTACATTTGGTGAATGTTGGTTCATATATGCTGCCCATTGTTATATTTTTGTTTATTTTATTGTTAAATTAAATGTATGTTTTGTATACACACATACCTAGTCAGTTATACGATGCATGACTGTAGTCTCTCATTCAGTTGGATGCATTTTTAATCTATGTTTTCTTTTGCTACTAAAAGCTTTTTGCTTTGAGGTAATACTAATTTTTAATTTTGACTTTATTTCACTTACTGTAAGGTTTGAGTCTCCAAAAATATCTTTGCCTTTGAGGTCGTGAAACATTTCACCAGTGTTTTCTTCTATACCTCTTATTGTTGAAGGTTTTTCGAGTTCTGTTAGATCCAGGTGTTTCAGAACTTGGTCAATAAGAGAACTTTCTGATTAATAAGAGCTATTGCCTAGATTTTGTCCCTGGGTGAAGGTAAGTCAGGCATTTTTGGCCACAAATTTGCAAAGAATAGTCTCTTTATAAGGAGTAATAGGTGATCCCATTGGCTATCCCTACCAGTTTGAACTCTACCTGTACTAGTCTGGGAACCATTGGATCGAGCCTGTAATCATCACTCTTATAATGTCTATTCTATAACCCACATTCTTATAGTTCTCAAGGGGCCCACCATCTGTTCTTGGCTTCAGCTCTCTGTACCTCCTTCTGCATAGGTGGGTCACAGAGGGATCCACTTCTCTTGTGTATTTTACTGACTCCTTACTACACTAAACAGAGTAACTGCAGTTTCCACTACCCCTTTCTGCCACACTTTTGCTCTTGATGTATAGGATAGATATTTATTTGTCTTTCTGGGTTTGTTTAGTTGTAATTTGGTTGTGAATATGTAGAGGAGGCAAGCATGGTGTCTTTACACTGCTTTTATCATGCTGGGCTCCTGGGGTTCCTTTTATAAGAAAATTAATCCCACTCATAAAAGCTCTATTTCATGAGCTATGAATCTTACAGGGATCTACCTCAATACCATTATTAGCACTAGGATTTCAATCCAATAGAATTTCAATACCAAACAGCATTAAGATTTCAACACAGGCCTTTGAGCCAGGGCAAGTGTTTATAGACTACAGCAGTATGGTGATATTTCCTTAGAAAATTCATGCTGTCCTCTGAAGGAATTCAGTGAGGGAGATTATCTCAACCCAAAGACTAAAGTGGCTGAAGCTAGTTATGCTGTTTCTAAGTATAGTTAGCCATTTTCCCAGTTCTATGGAATCATCTACCCGTGGTGTCAATAGAGAATGAGCCATCCTACTTGTAAAGCATTTATTCCAATTTTTGTTGAGAGAACTCACGAGATGGTGCTAAACTTTCTCTTTTAGGATGTTTTCAATTTGTTTCTTGATTGTTACCATGTGTAACAATAGACAAAGACCTTGGAGATAAAACGAAAAACAAACAAGCAAAGAAACAAACAAAAATAAAAACCCTTGTAAGAAAGTGGTAGTCTTAGAATCTTCTTTCTACATGGGCCTATAGTATAAGTATCCCATCTGTGACACCACGTTCAGGCTTCAGGTTTACCAGTCTTTGTAGGTTCTTTATTGATTCTAGAATTTACACAGACCAATCAGGAATGTCCTGGAGCTGTGGGGCAGGCCAGCATCTCAAGAAAAAAAAAAAAAATCTTCATTTTTTTTCTTGGGATCTCTTTGTCTCTGGGATTTTCTCCTGCTTTCTCTTGGCATGCTTTACCACCTGGGAGGTAATGCTGTCCTTTTATCCTTTCTTCCTAGGCCCAGGTGACTCCACTCACACATGTGCACACACACACTGGGCCAGGCATATACACAATCATGGGGAGGGTGCAATACCACAGGTCCTGATCATATGGCTAATGGAGGGAAAAGTCTGATGAGCTTTTTTTTTTTTTTCAATTTTATTTTTGGATTTTTTTTACAATACATGATTGTATAATTGCTGATCCCCATTGCGGGGAATACCCCATCACACCACTTCTCCCTTGGTCACTTTGCCTCCTTTTTTGTTGTTGTTTGTCAATGTTTAGCCCTTTAGTCTTTCTTTCTTTCTTTCTTTCTTTCTTTCTTTCTTTCTTTCTTTCTTTCTTTCTTTCTTT
>PVHY01001411.1:0-52322 GCA_004024945.1 Uropsilus gracilis | reverse complement strand
GATCCATTTCCTCAACCTTGATGAGGGTGCGATTTCCCAGGACTTGGTGGAGCTGCTGTTTATCTTTCCTGTCTTCGTAGCCTTTGTCTTCGTAGGCCGATTGGAGCACCTTTGCCTTGTATGATTGTTTTTTGTTTCTTGGTGGGTCTCATCTTCACAGTTTCTGCAACATTTTGTTGCTCCTTCAGTCATGCTTTGGGTATTTATTTGGCTTTGGGGGCATGACTCTCAGCTGTATGTTTTGGAAGAGCAGATCCTCAAAGGGACGGCCCTCAGCTGATGGTAGGTCTCCTCTGTTGGGGCTTTGCTGTGGGGCCACTGCCATTCAGCAAGCCTTTTTTTTTTTTTTTTAGACTAGGTGTCACTATTTTTGCCCGTGGAACCACAGGCTACCTTTGCCCGTGCTACCACAGACTCAAGCAATCCCCTACCTCAGCTTCCCAGGTAGCTGGGATTACAGGTGCATGACACCAGGTCCAGCTATGATGAGTCTCTTGTCCTACAAGACTTAGTCCAAAATCCTTGCCTCCCCTTCTGTCTTGGATTTCAGTTTTTGTCTCTGCAGTCTGCAAGACTGTTGCGAGCTCAGTAGCTGAGATGCCCTTCTATTGACATCTCAGTTTCTTTTTCCACATTAAGAATCAGCAAATCCCTGGGCAGAAATGTGAAATTCAGAAAATTGGGTTTCCTTCAATAATCAGCTCTTTTTAATTAATCTAAGTTTTGCCTCTTTTTGGCAGTTATTTTCTTCTTTCAAGCAAATTATTTTTATTCTGAAGGACAGTGGACCTCTTAATGGCTAGTACTTTTTGACTAGAGGTAGAAAGCCTGGAGAAGGCTGATTTAGGTAAGTTTGTGGGTTTTTAGTCAGAGGTCCTTTTTTTAAAATAAATTCAATAGAAATATTGAGCTCTCATGCTACAAATAAATATATAAATTGAATATAGTTGATTAAAATAATGAGCTCATGTCCACATTCTGCATTTCTTTCACTTAGCAGTTACTTCTTTCAGCAAACACAACCCCTCGATCCTTGCAGGGTTCTTAGACACCTGTTTGAGAAGCCATGCTGAATGTCTACTGTGGTTTACTCATTAACAGAAATCAAATAAGAATTATATGTCAGATACTTTTGAATGAAGAACACAGACTTATATAAAATTATTAATTTAAGATTCAATAATGATACTTTCACTCTCTCCTCATGTATTGATTATTGAATTTCATTATGCTAATTCAATTTTCTGTCTTCTTTTTGTTTGTGTGCCATTTTCCCCCAGTTCAGTATATGATATTTGCTATTTGTTATTATACAATGTTGTCCTGAAGTATGCTTTGAGAAGGATTGTTTCCATGCGAATAAAATATTAGTAAAGTATGTATCAGAGAAAGGAATTTGACTTTTTACAATTACGTGTACAAGTGAAATGCTAAGGTATCCCCCCCACCACACACACACACAGTGTTTCTAACACTATGTAATATTCTGTCAATTTTGTTGATTAATAGAATTTGACAGGTCAGTGATAATGATGGTGATGGTGATGCTCTGTGATCTTATAATACCATCCACACAGAAAGTATTGCCAGTATAATTGCCATATATATGTATGTGTGTATATTTATATTATATATAATATATATTATATATATGTATATATATATAATTTCCCTTTTCTCCAGAGTCCACCTAACTCATCCCCTCTGAGAGTTAGCTAAAAGCTTTGGGACAGACGTGGTCTGAGAATGTGTTGAATCAGCAGGAGACAACCTGTCAGAACTCCTTTCCATGCCTTTTGGAGGAATAGAATGCAAATTATGGCAAGTCAGTATCCAAACAATGTGGTTAGGCTATAGTTGCCATAGAAATAACTTGAAGGCAGAATATGCATCGCATGAAGAATATGATAGCTAATCTGGAAAATAAGATGCTCAATCAATACAGCTGTTTTCAGAGTCTCTGGACTTGTTTGATTTCTTCTATTACTTTGCCACTCTGTGGGTGTGACTTATTTCTCTGGATCACAAGCACTCTATAGTTCAAGTTACATACTCTGTTGTCTGGGAAACTGTTATCTGCCTGCTTCTCCATCAATCTCTTTTGCAGGCAGAAGCCAGTGTGTAAATAGATATGAAACGTCCCTGCCTAAAAAAATTCCTATTGTTTCATGAATTAAAGACCAGCATTGTAAAGAAGCCTACCAGACTTGTATGATCTGTGCTTCTTTACTCCACTCTGTTCCCCCCTCAGTCTCCAGGCTCACCTTCCCGTCCATTTCTATTTAAGGGCATCAGCCTTATCTCTGTTTATCTGTCAAATGCGCTATGCTCCTTTCATCCTAAGCTAAGGTATATGTTGTCATTTTCCTGAAAGACTTCCCATTCCACAGCTTTCTCTCATTTCTATTCATTGTCAGCTTTTAGTTCAAACAAGTCCCCAGTTTGAATCAGTTCCCTGTGTTTATCACTCTCACGGAATCTTACTTACTTTTGATTCTAATGTACACAACTCTACACTATTTTGTCTATTAGATTAACAACTCCTGTCAGAAGAAACCATTTTTTTTTCCACTGAAGCATTTTATATGTATGTATGTTTTACATCCTTAGAAAAAGAATCCCAGGATTTCCCCTTCTGTGTGTTTTCATCTTGCTTCTTCATGATTCATGATGCCAGCAGAGGTTGTCAGTTACAATGACACCAAACTGGTGGGATGGGAGCAGATTATTCTGCCATTTTTCTAGATCTTTGAGTTGCACATCAAATCTGGGGCTGATCACTCCACACTTGTTTAATCTTCTTGTATGGTTCACAACAGTTTTTCCAGCACTGTAGTCATCAATGATTTCAAATTTGCCAATGTAACTATGTGTCATCATCACAGTCAGAAACCGGACAATAACTTGGAGCATGGCCTAATAAGAACATGGTTCTTACCTCTCTTTCAGCACTGTTGATGCTCTACAGAGCATCAGCCAGGACATTCATGCACACCATTATGGTGGCATGGAAAGATGGCAGAAAGAGAGAAACCATTTCTAATTGATTCTTAATTACACTCCAGCACATAGTCAAGTCTTTAACACATAGCAGGTATTTGATAAGTAGAGATTAACTAAAGAATGAAATAAAACAATAAATGCAGCCAGGAATATTATTAGCTTTTTAACTCCTGGGGCATTATGTTTTGATAGTATGGGAACAGGACCCATCACAGATGCCTCTGGGAAAAGAAAAATTGTGTTCATTCAATTATGTTACTCGCTACCAAGGAGAAATTTTAATTCTGGGAAGGACTAATGTAAATAACTTTCCTTTCTAGTACATATAAAGGCCTTGCAATTCAGAAAACCCTGAGATGTAGCACGAACTCTGTCAGAATGCTCTGGAAGTCATGCCCCACTCTGTACTGTCATTTCTTCCCTGCCCTCTTCCACACAAACTTGCAGCAATTATTCTTATCTTTACTTACCAAGTAAGTCTGTTGGACAGAGTACATAATTGAGCCAGTAACAGTGAGACTTAGACAAGAGAATCTCAATTCTCTGCTTCATCCTCTTGATTTAGTTACTTTTGATAGCAGTGCTCAAAACAGAATTAAGAAGCTGCCTTTTCTGTTAGAAAATACACAATTTGAAAGTAAGGACAAATGCTAATATTCACAGTCACTGATGTTATCATCAAGCACCAGAGTACCTTCCTTTCAGGGATTGATTTTTTTCAACCCCTCCATCAGCACAGGCATCTCTTTGAGCAACATTCAGTGGCCACCATGTGCTGACAGTTGCAGAAAATGCAGCCATGAACAAAACAGATGCACTTTCTGTTCTCATGAAATGTAACTTCAGTTGGGGAAGACCAAGAATAAGATAAATGTGTTTCATCTGTAAGGTGGAACTACATAGTGTAGAGTGAAATAAATCAGAGTAGGGACAGAGAATGATGAAAAAGGCAAGTATGGTCAGAAAAGTCCCTCTCCAAAACAAGTACTAAAAGAGACTTGAAGGAAATGGAAGATCATCCAGGTTGTGAAAACAAGAAAAGGCAAATGCCCCATGCCTGGAACATAGTTGGCACTTCTCACAATAAACAGACAATCTAGTGTGACTGAGATGAGAGTGAGAAAAAAAATGTCAGAGTCAAGATTGATGACTGGATGTAAAGACTATATTTTACTCCGACATATTTTGCTCAAAGCCTCAGGACTTGCCAGTGTGAAATTTGAAAGTGGCTCCTGGACATGAAGGTTGAAAAGAAACTGAAGAAACCAATTCAGATGGGTAGGTAGCTGCCTTAATACACAAGGGTACTGATCTCTGTGGCCTTAAACAAGTAAGAGGTTTACTTCTCTGTACCAGAATCTTAAAGTCTATGCAGAAACCTTAACAGAGTTCAGACACATATACCATATGATGTATTACTTCAATAATGTATTACTTCCACAATGCTGTGTCCTTGAAGTAGCTCTATGGCAGGAGTGGTGAGTCAATCATGCATTCCAAGGATGGGAGGTAGGGGTGAGGCTTGGGTCCCAGACTTGGGGTTCTGGGCTTCAGTATCCTTCAGATCCTCCAACTGTCCCAGTCCAGCTTGTGAATGATTCTGCAATTGCCTCTACTTGATGACCATCTCCAGTGACTGGATGACCTTGAACTTAAAGGTATGACATGATCAACCTTGGATTTTGAAAGACTTGTTCTGGGACTGAAGAGTGTGAAAAAATCAGAATCAAAAATGAAAGAATTCTCAGTAGTCAAGCAGAGGATTAGTAGTATTCTGAGTAGAATAAAGAGAGTGGAGGTTAGAAGACTTGGAATTTAGTTATATTTCGAAGTTGAGCCCATGGGTTAAATGTTAGGATATAAAATGGAGATGATTTTGAGGTGACTCCAGATTTTGACATGTTGCATATGACCCTAAATATCCTGCATAAATGTTTTGGATATATACATATGTATATATGTATAACAGAACTTTGTAAATTGCAGGATCTTGATTCAAACCATCAATCACAAAGAAAATCAAGAAAGGCTACATTAAAAAATTGCGTTGATGATATTGGATTCCCATTTTTTAAAAAGTATATTCTGAACATTCTCATCATTTTCTCAGTGTTGCCCTCCCCAACACAGTTAATATATTTGAGTTAGAGCTAAATCATTAGAATTTTTCAAATTATTGATCAATAGAAAATGCATAAATTGTAGCATTTTATGAAGAGCTAATTTGTTCTGTTCAAGCACATATTAAACTTAAATTTTAAGAAATATGTATTCCTATAACATTCTCCTCTTTCCCTAATTCCAATATTTTATTAACTTTCACTGTAACATACCATAGAGATTTATTAAAACCTCAAGGATTCACCTCAGATCCTTAATAATTGTTTAAATACATGATTGATTCCTTATAAATTCTTTATACTACTTAATGCTTTTGACAAACTATGAAATACCCACTATTTTTTTATCCCATCTCATAGAAGAGAAAGCTGAGGTTTAAAAATTAAAGTGAAATCACATTCAGTGTTGCACAGACAGAAAGAAGCAGAATTATGAATGAACCCAAGTATCCTGGGTACTAGGTACTATGGCAATAACTAGCGTACCACCCTGCCATCAGTTTTTTGCACAAGCTGTGCATATAACCTAGCATCCAATCTTCATGCAAGTAGTATGGTGCCTGGCCCAAAGTAATTGCTCAAAAATGTTAGCTACTTCTGTTTCTGCTAGTGCACAGATGTTAAGTTCCATATCTCTGAAATCACATTTGGAGAGAAGCTATACTTTACTGCACACATCCTTGGGAATAACACATGTTACTGCAAAAGAAATCCTTTAAACCCTAGTGAAGCAGATCATCCAAGATGATTTTTGGTATCGATATTGGGTGTAAGCTAAGTTCACTTGCCAGCTTCATAAATCTTCATCTGCACAACCTACATGATTCATATTGTTTAAGTTTTCAAATGCCATGAAATTTCAAGATTGCTTGCAAATAGTGGATTGTAAAGATATTACATATTTTCATGTCAAAGATCTACTGGAGTGCTTGAGATAACTATTTACATAATATGAATTCTTCCAGGTTTCATCTTTATGACATATCCACAATGCAAATTATAGAGCCATATTATATATTTAATATCTTTACATCTAAAATGAATATTAATTTCCATAAGAACTAACCCATCATGTAATTCAGAGCAAGCCACCCAATATATGCCACTTTGACATATTATTTCAAATAAAGTTACTTAAGAAACAACCAGTGCAAGAAGATCACTCTGATCCTCCTTTATCTCCCTGTAAACAGGAAATAAACCTATATGTGAAAAGTATCCTCCCAACACCAGGAGCTAGACAATCTTCTCAGTAGAAACTTGGAATTCTAGGCAGAGGAGACTCTGTAAACAAATCCTCCTACTTCCTTCTTATTGCAGCTACCCAAGACCAAATTTCCTTTTCTTTCAATTCTTTATATTTTTTTTTTCTTGAAAGAGGATATAGTAGCTACCAAATTTTACTGCTTTGGGTCACATGTCATTGCAACCCTGCATATATGAAATAAAGGTTTGTCCTAGGAGGTTTGCCTCCTTAGAACTGGTAATAAGTCCTAAGTTACTGGATATACCTCTACCAAAAACTTGGAAGGGTGGAGGGTGACAGCTTTTCTTTCACACATTGACATGTAAAGAAAACTTACCTTATCATGACCTACTTAAAAAATTCATCAAATAGGTGAATAGGTGAAGAAGAAACATTCAAAAGAGATTGTTTAACTATAGTTCCCATACCTAAGAAAAAGAGGAAGAACAGTGAACAATTAGCTTGTTCTCTATGCCTCCCCCCCCACATATGACATTTTCATGCATCATTTCTTTCAGTTCTCTTAAGTGCTTTAATAATGTGTATTATAGTTTTGCAGATTAGGGACTGGAAGCTCAAGGAAACTAAAAGTAATTTAACCAAAATCTCTAGCTGATAGTTGGAGCCACAGAGTCAGACTATAGATGTTTTAAGGTCCATGTTCTTTCTTCTGTATCTGCTCTTCCCTGCCTTCTTACAAAGTATTGATAATCTCTTTAGTTTACTCACCAAAGGTGAAAATGAGTTGTGTTTTGCATTAGAAAGATTCAGAGGAACCAGGGATCTGAGCTGTAATTAGATGGTAAAATTCAGTGTTGCTGAGACAAGTAGGAAATTGGGTCTGCTCTTGTATACACGCTCTCATCATTTATGTGGGAGTGGCTGTTCTCTTCAGGTGAATGTTTTTTGCTCCACTTGGTTGTGTTTCCAACAACTTTTAGGAGGTATGTGTGTTTTGGTCCAGCTAGTTCCAGAACTCTGCTGTGCAGTAAAACATTATTAAGGTCAGACCCTTTCAATGCAAAAATGAAAAATCAAACCTCATAAAAATGATGTGGGGCAATAAGGTTTTTTATTGCCCAGGAAAACTTTTCACTTCTCCTCTGTTCAATATTTGTTAGCAGTAAGGGATTTTTATATAAAGCCCTGACCAGCCTGAAGCCATTCTTTGAGAGGGACTGTATTGGGGACATTGTTCTTGTGAGCTACAGCCAAAATTTCAGATTATCTTGAATCCATTAGCTTTCTAAGGGAGTAGAGTTTAACCTCATAAAGCCCTATGGTCTGCCCAAGACTCAGTTGTATGTATCCTTAACCCTTACCTGAAAAAACAAAACTTTGTTCTTTGGATCTAATCACTGGAATTGCTGAGAAGATATAATGATCCTCTTCTATTGCTGTTGAATTAACAAATTATTTAATCCTCTGACCCTCAGATTTTGCCTCTGACTCTCATTATTTACTAACCATCTCTCTCTGACATTATCTATTTTAAGGACTATACCTGATTATGCATTCATAGAAAATAAAAGGCTCAAATAATTGTTCCAAATAGGATTTATTTGTGGTTGAAACTGAAATTGGAATAGTCTGATAGGAACATGTTACTGTACTGTTTCCCAGTACCCTCTTGCCTCAAGTGACGTGGAAATTGGGGCACTGTTAGTCTAAACTTTTCCAGGTGTTAATATAACTGAAACTATGAACATTCATGTGGCTTTCACCTACAACTGACCCAGGTTTGATGAATTTTCCCTTACTATGGTGATTGTTTATTGAAATCGAAGAGAAAGCAGAGGTCAGTCTCTGCCACAGAGAAAAATCTGCATATTAAGCATCTTATTAAATGAAAGAATTTGTTTATGTGAGTTAAGAGATTCCATTACATCCCTCCTCCCTTTTCTGCAGGCTTTTTAACAGCTGATAAAATGAATAGTTGGGAATGGTCATAGTAAGATGGGGATGGCAGGTGCAAACACATTCTAGTGCAGTCTCCAAAAAGCATTCTCTGCCCCTTGAAGCCACTCTGTTATATGTGAAGTATGGGCGTGTATTCTAATATGCACATGCATTTGATTTAAAGAACAAATATTTTCTCACCTATCTATAAAATATTATATTAACATTTTAAGGGGAAAGTGAGGTTTCCATCGACCTTTAAGATAGAATCTGATTAAAAAAAACTGCTTGTAATATAAGTACACCTTCCAGACATTTCCCTGCTACACAGTTAACCATGTTGCTGCCCTCAGCTGCTCCTATTCAGATAGAACTGTCGCACAATGTGAATTCATACTTCCAAGGTTCCTGGGTATTGAGTAAATATTTTCACATATTGCCAGTTGCCACCAAATAGAGTTCTTTATATTGAAAAGTCATTGTTTGTTTGTTTGTTTATGAATACATAATTTATCTTCCCTAAATGTTTTCTTGGAAGACTGAAAATACAAATTTTTTCAGATCTCTAAAATTTTTTGAGGGGAGTGATTCCCTTCCCAATTATATGTAAATGGATCCAAGACATAAGTTCCACCACCTTCCTTCAACTATGTAGTTTCTTACCAATTTTCCCTTAAGTTAAAATTTGTGGAAGGTTGACTTAATATTGAAAGTCAAAGTGCTTTGATGGTGAAATCAGTAATGAATGGGAAAGATACATTTTAGTTCTGCTGTAACAGTTATGATGCTTTGGATTTTCTGTAAAATGTGATGACAGTTTCTACACAAAGACTGAAAACTTGGAGATTGTTATTTGCATGGTGCTGCAGAGTTTCCTGTGGATCAGTAGTTGTGCAAACTAAAAATAGACAGTGATTTGACCTATTCCAATGCAGTATTCAACTAAAGAGGTTGTTTTGATCCCACAATCAAGTATTTCAAAAGTCAAGTCTTTTCAAGTAGGTGCCTTCAAGTATCTCTGTGATATACAGCTCTGAAAAAAATGCCATTTACATTTGTATTGGTGCAATTTTCATGTGTTCATTCTATAAATATGATATCAGACAGGTGTTTGCTCCTATCACAGAATCTGAAACATCTTAACCTTATATATATCTTGGCCAGAGACTCAGGTGGGCCTCCCACCTGGGTGAATTCAGGTTTTAGAAAGTCAAAGCCAAATTCTCATTTAGTGGGGGGGCTGCCAGGAATTAAGGAAATTTTTGTAGCAGAAAGTAGACATAAAGTCAAGCCAAGAACAGTGTCAGAGATGTGATTTTTGGCTGCCATGGCAAGATCAGAAGCTCAGGCAAGTGAGAGAAGGAAGATTGGACATTTCAAATAGGAGGAAAATGAGAATAGGAAGGTCTGAGCTAGGCAGGGAAGACAGTGAGTCTGCTTTCCTTTGTTCACTCCCCAGCCCTCATGTGACTCTAATTCCTAAGTCACATTCTTGCTGTTTTCCTCTCCTTGAATTTTTCTTTGCAGATCATTTCCCCCTCTCATTGCCATCATAGACTCAGTCCAACCTCTGGTATTTATCCCCATGGTCCTCCCATCACCAGAAATCTTTCAAATAGATATCCATTTTATTCATGGGTTTTAATCCTTGTATTTCCACAAATATCGACCTAAAAAATGTAACCGTAAATTCTAATTACATTATTGGCCTTTTTTTTTTTTTTTTTTGAGAGACAGTCTAGTATCAAATGAATTTTCTGTATTTGATTTTTGTCTGGAATTTTGAGGGCAGCAATTGCTTCTTTCAAATGAAAACAATTCAACCTTTGTCCCAGTTGCTTAACTAGAGTTTTAGAAGAAGAGCTTTTGCTTAAATGCCATCATCAATAAATGACTGTCTTAGAATTCTGAATGGTTTCTCACAGTCAAAAAGTATTAATGACATTTGTACAAGTGGTTTTCTTGCCTTGAAGAGTCAAAGTATAAATCCACAAAGAGAGAATTGAAACTAATATTTCTTCAGTCTCTCTTGGAGAACTTTAGTGTGAAATGATTCTTTCCATGACAGGTTTTCCTAGAAGGAAAATGAGGTTTTCATTTTCACATAGTTGCTTGTCATTTCCTAGCCACCATAACTTAACTTATTAAGATAACAAAAAGCTATCTTCCACAATAACTTTCAAAGGAATCAACTCTTACAAGCTCACAGAAACTAAATACACTAGTGGTTGTAAGGGTGGTGTGTGTAGTTTAAGAAGTTTTTGTGGTTGCTTATCCTTATGAGACACCTTCATGTGCTATGGTGATTTCTGAGGAGTTGGTCTCTTCTATTTTGAATGAAATGTACCTGGGTAGGGATTATGAAGATCAAAGTATTAATGAGGAAAATGTAGTTACTTTGCAATTAATTTCTCACCCTTCTCACTATTGAACTTGTAGTCTCATAATACTTTAATAGGAGGGGTTGTCCCACACCGTGCCATGTTAAGCCAAAGGAAACCAGCAGCACCTTGCATGAAGCATCTCTTGAGATACAAAGTTGTTCCTAGTTGAGATCACTTCTCTGTAATCTTGAAATAAAATAAATATGTATATCTTGAAACTTAAATCATTTACACTCAACACCCCAGACCTGCATTGGTCATTGTGTAACTTCACACTATTTGACTGATCAAAGTGAGAAAATAACAAGAAAATATCTCAAATTCTATTTCTTAGTTGACTTTATCTCTGAAATGATTGTTTCTCAAAACTCTCATCATTTTCTTTCCCCATACGTAGTTTGGTGGGAACCATCTTTCACAAAATGATTTCTCCGTGATCTTTCCTGTTCATTTAAACCTCACTCTTTAAAAAATTATCCCAGGAGTCTGAGAATACTGTCAGAAGAGGACACTCAGCTGTAGTGCCAACAATAATGCCCAATTAGGATACTCCTTAGTTTCTTTTTAAATAAGTCAGCTGGCTTAAACTAAAGCAGTGAAGAACGAGTACAAGAACAGGTATTAGAGGAGAAGGCAGGTAGATAATATGCTGGAAAAGACATGCACAAAGAAGAGAAAGGATGCTGACTAAGTCCAAACTTGTTCATATCACCAGGAAGATTCGGTGACCGATATTAAATGAGACCTTAAGACAGACAAAACACATGTTCAGTAAGCACTTATTGGTTTAGAGTTCAAATTTGAGTTTTGGAATTCCCTGTATTGGCCTTAATTCAATTTACTTTTGTCATCTAACTCTCTATTCATTTCTTCAAAAGAAGAAAACCAAACCAAACCAAAAAAAAAAAAAAAAAAAAAAAAAAAAAAAAAAAAAAAAAAAAAAAAAAAAAAAAAAAAAAAAAAAAAAAAAAAAAAAAAAAAAAAAGAAAAGAAACAAACAAACTTTAATGTAGTTTACATCTTTCCGCAGTGACTTGGTGTTTTGCAGACTTGCTACCTCTGAGACTTAACTCCTGCCATGGCTCAGTAGAAAGTGCATCTCCATTTCCTAAATTAGTATTCTCCTGCATTATTTTTTTTTAAATGAGTAGATAGAAGGAACGTAACACCACTTTCAAGGAGCAAAGTGGAAGTGCCATGTTTATTGTATCTGACATGAAATTGCACAAAGCAGAGACACAGATCCTTCCTAACTCGCTGTCACTGGCCTTGACAGATGCTACTCCAGGGCTTGAGGATTCTTATGGCAGAAGTTGTAGGTCTTGCTGCTCAGGAAGGGGTCTCTGGGCCAGCACCATCCTCACTTGAGGGCTTGTTGGACATGCATATCCTTGACCCCAGCCCTGACCTTGGTCTTTTCAGTAAAAATATTCTCAGGTGAGTCCTCTGCCATTTCATTTTGGGCAGCAATGATATAAGGACATCATTGTCTAGAGTGTATCCTCTTGAAATGCCCTGAAACAAAAACAGAAAAAAAAAAAGATTATGGGAATAAAGGCATATGTAGGAGTCCCCGAATGCACCAGCTGATTTGTAAAGATGACAGTGTTTACAGGCACTGAGAAAGACCCTCTGGAAAATCCTAAATTGCAAGCATCAGGTGTTGGGGTTGGAAGAGGCATGAACTGCAGATTTTATAAGTAAGATTTGTTCCTAGGAAAACAAGTGATGATTCTGACCTGATGAAGTTAATGTTTTGGTTGATTACTTTGAATCAACTTTTTTATTATTATCACTTAATTATTGCTTTTAATAATACATTTTAAAATCTAGTACATTTTCAAAGCTCATGGCAGTTAACTTGCTAAATACCATTAGCATCCAAACAACTCTGTCAAAGGCAGTCTTAAAATGCATAATTACTATTAAGTCAATGCCTGTTTGCCAAGTCGAATTATTTAGTTGGTAATTATTATTTTTTTCTGACATTTGTTCCAAATCTAATTTGATGAAATGTGGGCAATTCTAAAGTATAAGTACTGTATTCATTTGCTAGGATTCATAACAAAACACCATTAATTGGGTAACTTCCCTTCTTGCCCTGGAAATAACTGTCACCTTGGTGTGTAGGCACATGGTCTTTCCCATGTATGTGCTTATTTCCTTGTTTGTCTAAATTCCCTCTTCTCATAAAGACACCAGGCTGACTGGATTTGGGCCTATCAAATGGCCTCATTTTTACTCAACCACCTCTTTAAAGGTCCTTTTTCCAAATAGAGTTTGAAGTACTGAGTGTTAGGGCTTCAACGTGTGCATGGGTAGGGAGGATCCATTTCAGTCTATAATATATAACAATCTTTCTTTATGAAAGGAATACACAAATATTAACCTTCATATATCTATTTGAGGTCTTTACATTTTGATTTCCATCTATTTTTTAAGCCAATGATTGCATACTTCAGTGATAAATTTTGTAGAAGTGGTGTTGGTTGTCACTCAGTCTTTTTTCTCTGACAGAAATGTGTACCCTTTACAAACAAGTACTCAGCCTTTCCAAGTGCTTTACATAGAGTTGGCCTGGCTACATAGTCAGGAAGTGCCAGGCCAGGCTCACATAGTCAGTCATGATTCAGCTCGTTGCTCTTCATTCTATCCCTTCATGTGTGTGCTGGAAGCAGAATTGTTTGAGGCTTTCCCTCTGCTCTAACGTGTTCATCAAACTGCATATATTTTCTTTCCAGGATTCATCATGAACTCCTACCCCATGAAGGTATTGTGTTGTTCATTCCCCCTCATCGAGCATTTCTTACTCACAATGTCAAGATACTCTTCGTACAACTTGAAAATCCTCTTGAACATGTGCTCTGAACAGTCAAAAAATTCACCAGATCCTGTTTGCAGAAAGTGCTCAAAAGGGCTGAGGGGTGACTGTGGCATGAACTTTAGTGGGTTGTTTCCTTATATGTTTCATCCAGGATTGTTTTTTTCCAGTCTTACCAGCTACCATTTTCTGATTTAGCCTGTTACCACTGCTGCTTGAGGAATATGTGTTTTAAAATTTCTTCCCCTTTTCATATATTAAAATATTCATTGAAAATTATATGAGCAAATACAATAGGGGTGAGAAATGAGGACAATAATGATATTGAGTGTATCATATAATTATGAGCTAAACTCTCTTACATCTAAATAATTCCTTGACTATATAGAGTTTTTTGCTAGCTACATCAACTACAGCCAGGGCATCTTAGTGATTTACCCTAGCAACAAAGAGAGTTGGGAAAAATTCATCACTAATTTAGTTTTAATTTCTACGAATGCATTTTAATGTTAAGATATTTGCAAAAAAAAAAGGTGGAAACTGAATTAGTGAAGCATTGTACACAATGTGTTCAATAAAATCTAGTGTTTATATTTTCCAAAAACAATTTTATTGATATACATTCGGATCTTACAACAACCCTCTGAGGAAGATAAGGAATATTGCTTTCCTGAGAAATGCCACATTGCAGTGGGTAACATACAGGACTCTAGCATCCAAATTGCCTCCCTTTTTATTTCAATTCATTCAGTTGATAATAAAAACCTATTTTGTGCCAAGCACTGTCCTGAACAAGTTAGATATATTGCTGAACAAAAGAGAATTCCATCATTAAAGAACTGAATTCTAATTGTAGAAGACAAAATAATTATGTTACTTAATTAATAATTATAAGGTGACAAGAGTTATGGAAAAATATAGGGTGATAAAAGAGATTGTAAGTAGGGGGTAATTTTAATTAGAATTGTCAGAGGAAGAATTGGTGAGAAAAATAGCATTTGAGCGAAGTCTGGAAAAATAAGGTTTTGATATTTAATGAATTATCCACTGTATCTTTTCCACTTGTAAATTGGTTCTAGTATAATTTCTCAGACATTCTGCAAATATCTCTTGGAAACCTTAATGACCATGGAATAACTAAAGGGAATAATGAATGTTAACTTGTATTACTGACAAATGGCAATATGAAATAAGAAAAAGCAGTTTTCCTGCTCAATAGGAAAGACAATACCTCTCCTTCACTCTCAACCCCACCCTCTTTGTTGAAGTGTAATTGACAAATATAACTATATAACTGTATATATTTAAAATATTCAATGGGATATTTTCATATACATAGTGGAGTGATTACCAAGATCACAATAATTTACATATCTATCACCCAACATAGTTGATTGTGTGTGAGATGTGTGTGTGTGTGTGTGTGTGTGTGTGTGTGAATGTGTGTGTGTGGTGAGAACACTTATGTACTCTCAGGAACGTTCCAGTAAGCAATGTTGTATTATTAATTATAGCCGCAATAGTATACAAAAGATCCTCAGAGCTTATTCTTAAAACAACAACTTTGACATGTCTTACCACACCTCTCTCCCCAATCCTAGGCCCTAGCAACTGCCATTCTATTCATTTTCTGTGAATTAACTTTAAATAAAAAATTATGCTTGTTAGTGGGCTATAGAAACTTCTGTCTCTATTTCACTTTCACTTCAAATAACACCTTCCAAATACTTTCACATTGTCACAATGGGAGGATATTCCTTTTTTTCCATCGTCATAAATTGATATTGTACCCATTCATCAATTTAAAGACATTTAGGTTCTTTCTCTATCTGCCTCTCCTGCCAACTCCTGCCACATAGCATATATATGCTGTTGCAAATAGTGCTGCAGTTAACGTAACTTTCATACATACAGCATACAGATATAACTTTGAATTTTTTTATTTCACTTTCTTTGAATGTATACCCAAATGGGATTGTTAGGTCATATGGTAGTTCCCTCATTAATTTTTGCAGAAACTTTTTGCTGTTTTCCATAATGACTCTATAAATTTACATTCTCACCTGCCATGTATAAAGACTCCCTCTTCTTTAAATCCTCATGCTTATTTGTTATCTCTTGTCTTTTTAATAATAGTTTCTGCTCTAGTCTCTTCGGTTATGGTATAGTGACTAATGACAGACTTGGAATTCCAATTGCCTGGGTTGAGTCTTGGCTTTACCACTAGCTATCTGATTTGTTCTTAAATAATTTAACTTTCTATAGTCAGTTATCTCATCTATGGAATAAGAATAGTAGAGGGTGATGATGGGAATGAGAGAATTTATACATAATAAACCTAAGGTAGAAGCTTGCACATAGGAAATTCTGAACAAACACTAGTGATTATGATGATGTTTGGAACATCAGTCACTAAAATCTTTCTCATTCTTCTTTCTTCCTACCTGCTGTATCTTGATCTTGATCTTCTACTTATCTATTCATTCTGCATTTTGACATCTTTACCGACCACTCCATCTTGATATCAAAGAAACTTGCCTCCTCAGCAAATGAGTATGTGGAAAAGGTAGTACATATCTATACTTAATGTATTTTGTTCTTAATCATACATCCAACAAATTCTAGAGCCTCGATGACCAATTTTCATTTCCTAATAATTTTATTCAGTGTGTCTTAAAGTTATAGACTGTCAATCCAGGATTTTTACAAGCCCTTGAAAACTGCCTCCAGTCACTCTATCAGTGTTGGAATTCTTTCAATAAGTGTTCTGATTCTTAATCACTGAGAAGTTGTAGGAGAAACTTTTGTGTGTATTCAAGCCTTCTTCACCTATTTAATGTGTTGTTGGCTCTCTTTCAATATGATGCTAATAATAATATCTCTAGCCTATTATTGAGAGTCAGTTATAAGGTAGATATAATTCTTGACATTTTTCATACATTATTGGATTTAGTCTTCATCATAATCCAACCGATATTGTAGTTTGCTAAGAATAGGGAAACCAAAACCTCAAAGATGGAGAAAATTATTTAAAATTACATATCTGCTAAGTGAAACAGATTTTAATCCTGGTCATGACTGAATTGAAGATTGTCCTAGCAAGTCTCTGCTACTTTCCAAATTAAGAGTTCCATGTTACTCCAATATGTTGTTTCTCTACCCTGAGCTCTCCCTGAGAGAACTCAGACCTTGAGGTTCAGTTTTCTGTGTGTTACTGTAGTGCTGGTGGCATTTATCCCCTTTCAACAGAGAAAAAGCCTATTCTTTCATGGTATTGGAACAGCAAACACATTTTTCCTTTAAGAATTCATGTAGACACTATTAATTTCTGTGTAACACTTTTGCAACTTGTGTGACTTTGAGCAAGCTGCTTCACTTCTTTGTGTATCTGCTTTCCCTCCTGCACTCTGGGGTATAATAATAGTATTGACTTTATAGACTTTTGTGAGAAACAAAGGAGAATATATTGTAAATTGAGGACATATTTTGGCAAATAATGAGTGTTCTATATGTTTTATCAACACCATCATTGTTCTTATTATTACTACTCCTAATTATCTTCTTGATATTGTTGGATATTGTTATTCTAAAAGCTTGATTCACTCTGAGGTTCATCTCTTTTTGTAATATCACCAGTCAGAAAACAAATTAGAGACTGACATAGCAAGTATGTTACCTACTAAAGAAAAGGCAAAGACAGTGTCTTACAGCAGTCTTTGGGGAAGAAATTAGCATTACCCCTTTCTGGCATTTTTCTGCTTGAAGACCTCCAAAGATGCTCTACAAAAAAACTATGAGAATACAGAAGACATTTGTATGTTCTTATTGTTGATCTTCAAGTTGTCAGATAGGATAAAAATCATTTATTTCTTTCTCTAAAAATCAAATAAATAAGTACTTCTTTATGTGGGCCAATTTTTCCTATCTTATCCACACCCTGAGTCTCAGCTGAAGACCCATCTTTGAAAGAATATGGTGATGCAGTCAGTAATATTGATGAGTCCATTTCTTACAGCTTCCAATTTATGTATGTGCACTTACACAGAGTAGACCAGAGGACTAGAGAAATAGATTTTCATGTCTTTGCTTTATCACTCAGTTGTTCCAAGTCACATATGAAACCTGATTAGAGGTCTGGGACTATAGTATACATTTTAAAAACTCCAACCATGAACCGTGTAGTGAGTTCTCATAATTGGTGCCCCTTCAACACATACTGACCAAGCATCCCCTCTAACCAATAATCCAGAATTTTTCTTGCTTTTGCTTCTTAATCATGCACTTTTCCTATTTCCAAGGAATTCCTTGGCTACCTTCAATAAGAGGGTAATTAGTTGATGTCATAATATCAGACATGAATCTACCCTCTCTTTTCCATTTCTGTCCTATCTATTTCCTAGCAATTCAATGGAGATTCGAACGTCTTCTGCTCTCCTGGAAGTGGAGCAAAGGATTTAATGACTTGAAGTCTTTACACCTCTCCCCTTGCCAAACAAAAGACAACTGTGAGTAGCTTCAGAGAAAGACCAGGAAAGGGCTCACATCATCTTTGCCCTCATCCCCATCTTATTTCTCCTATTAATTAATCTCCAGGTAGATCAAAACAAAAAAATAGAGTCATTGTAGCTCTGACAAGGTCAAGAATTTCCATTTCTCTCTCTCCCCAGAACCTCCTGCAATACCCACCTGAGACTGACAACAAGAGAAGTCCCCAGTAAAGAACTGATGTTCACATTTTTTTCTTTCACCTATTTTAATCTTCCTTTGGGATTTGCACACTGTATATGTAACCTAGAAACACTATTAACTAGATGGAATAAAGACCAATCTTCTTGTGAAACCAGAGTTTACATAAATATGCTTTGGGCTGGTGTGTATACAAGTGATGTTCTTGAAATACCTGCTTTTATAAGAGTGCAGGACTGCAAAGGAGACTGAGCAAGCCTCATCCTAGTCATGTAGACTGGCTTTAGATGAGCGAACAAGGTGTGATATTCAAATCATAATATGAATAGCTCAAATTGACATAGTGAAGAAATTAATTTTTCAGGTTACCATTCATTTCTTTTCTCTAACAGTCAATCAGCAAATATTATTGAGCACCATCTCTGAGTTCGAGTTTGATATCAAAGAAGAAAAGGACTTTTCATAAGATGTGACCTCTGCTTTTACCAAACACTAGTTATGTGGGGAGACAAAGCCAACATCTTTTATCTAATAAAAACTCTTGGAGTGAGGAGACCTGTAGTCTTGTGACAGTTGATTGAGTGGTTAAGTGAATGTTCTTAAATTGAGCTATTAGTGCTATAAAATCAGGCATTGTCATTAACTAGCAGTAGAATTTTAGGGAGATTCCTCTCATCAATTTTCCTATCTGTGAGATTAAAGTTAATAATAGTACTCAACTCAAAGTGGTTTTGAGACCCTAGATATAAAACTTGGACACATCACATTTAGGACACATGAAGTGTGAGATATTATTAGTTTGATATTTCAGGCAAATCTATGAAATTCTATGGGAAAGGAAAGGGAACTGAAATGTGTCATGTGTTTTCAGTTTGTATAAAGCCACATGGGGCGCATCACACATGTGATTTTAAACGTCCTCATAAATGCCTGTGGAATTGATGAGGAAGACTTGAAAATGTTAAAATAACACTATAAGGTTTCTTATCTCCTGAAGGACCAGGTTGGGGTTCAAACTGTGATCTTTCTGATTCCCAAATCTGTGCATTTTTTCACTGCTGCGCATCCCATCTGAGCCTCAGTGTCCCTTAGTAGTAATTCTTTGGAGGTTCACAAGATCTCTGAGCTCAGCTTTAAACCTTTTGATTCCTAATTAGCTGACCTTCTAGTAAAATCTGATTTTATGTTAAAGGAGTGTATGGTAAATAATTTGGCCAGGCCTTTTCCTCCATTATCTTGCATTGCACCATCCCCATGAGTGTGTATGCATCTGAGGCTAGTGGGTATGTGCATGTATGAGTGTGCACACCTGGTCTGGGAGCCGAAGCTAAAAGGGTGGCATTATCCTGCGGGAGGGTTGGGAGGAGGGCATATGTGAGAGCACAAGAAGGAGCATAGGAATAGGAAAGAGTGAGAATGTCAGAGAGAGTGCCCAGAGGGAGTATGAAGATTCCTGGAGGGCTGAACCTGGCCATCTCCCTGGCCTGCCTGATGTGTCTGTGTACTGCTAGAACCAGTAAAGAACCTACCCAGACTGATGAGCCTGATGCTTGGCATCATGAGCAGGATGTTTGCCCCATATGGGAGTGGGAGTGTTGACAGGGATATTTTAAGAAGCATTAGGAAATGCTGAGATAGTAGACTTTGTGTGGGATAGAAGAGAGAGGAAGGTAAGGATAAATACTGGAACAATGAAAAGATGGTAGCTATGATAAGTAAGGAGGAAATTGAAAGAAAAGGAAGAAAAATGGGACCCTATGTAGAGAAAACTATATTGAGAAGAGGTAGGAGGCAGCTAGTCTCCTTCCTAATATCTTAACTCTAGGTTTCTCAGACTCAGCACTCTTACACATTAAAATAGATGATTTTTTCATTGTGAAAACTGTCCTGTGTATTACAGGATGTCTATCAGCATTGGTCAGTATCCCTAATAGGGACCAGCAGTATCCCCTTAGCAGTGACAATCAACATTACTTGGAGGAAAATCTCCCCCTGATTGAAAACCACTGCCTTAACCTAAAGGTAGATAAATTGATCACCTGCAGATTTAAAACTGGAAACATGGGCATATAGTTATATAACCACAAAAAGTTTCTCAGATGTTATGTGTAAGAATTATCTGGAGGAGCGAGGATAGAGATAGATTAGTGAAGGTTTTTTTGTTGTTTTGTTTTGTTTTCCTGCAGAAAACTTGGTTCAAGGGCTGTGACTTAGAATCTGGAATGATTTTTAACCAGCCCCTGCTTCCTGCACCTACCTCTGATTATGATGCAATCCAAAAGCCCTGTTTTGAAAAACACTGACCCATTTTCTATAGTCAGGGTTAATTTTGACCTTGTTTGCATGATAGAAAGCCTTAGGAACCAGATTTGCAGAGTTAATTCTTTCCTTCAATTCTGACTGGTTATTTATAGTGATCTGGTTAAAGTTGTAGCCTCTTGAAATCAGCTGCTCTGATTTTCAAAGTCTGGTTTCATCACTTATGGAACACGGAGACTCGGGTGGTGAATCACTCAACCTTTCATCACTGTGTTTCCTCACTGGAAAATGATGGAACATTATTAGCTCCCACTTTGGAAGCTGACTTTCTATGTGAGTGGCTGCATGAAAAGACTCCTCTAATTGTTCCTGCACAAAGTGCTCAATAAATGTTTAGAGGTAGTGGCAGAGGTTAATTAAAAATAAAAAGTGTGGAATGTTGCCATTGCAGCATTGCTAGGGCATTTTTGACCTTTACTAAGAATCTGCGGTGTATTTTGAACAGGGTTTTCTAACACCAGGGTTCCTGAAAGTCACCTGGAAAACTTGCAAGATGTATGTTTCTGAGCCCACCTCCCGCCCCCTCTCCTCAGTCTAAATCAGTGTATCTCACTTGAGATGTAGGAATCTTATTTTTTTTTAAATTAACTAGGTAAGTATAATACAATGAACTCAAATATAGCACTTAAAAGCACACCATCTGGGAGGGAATACTTTGTACTCAATACAAACTTGTCTTGCTCCTTACATTGACCTTCTCAAGGTAAGAGGCTGGATTCTGGGACATGACCTTTAAGTCTTTTGTCCAATCAATCCCTCATATAATTATGATTACACAACTTTGTAAGAATTTTTGGTTTTTGTATTTGATACTTATCAAGCACTCTGTAAATGCTAATCAGATCATTCTGTAGATCCTAGTGTTCTTCAGAAATTTTTACCAAATTAGTTGGAATCTAAAAACAAATTGAGTAAGGATTTTGAAAAAGGGAGGAACAGATACATTGGGAAAGATTCCATATAGACCTAAAGGCTCCTTTAGTAGGACATTTCAATACATTGGGTTGTGGACTTGAAAAAATCACTGTTTACAAATTCTAAAGGCAGCACAGAAGAATCTAGCAAGCAAGAATCTAGTCGTGTGAAATTCTAAAGAACTGTCAGTATACATTTTGATTTCATCTTTATTTGTATTCTTTGGTGAAAATAAACATTTTTGAATGAAAAGGATTTCATCTTTAGGATTCTTTCAGGGAAAACATGGATTTTGATTGTTAAAAAAAAAGGGTAAATGTATTTTGATTTTTGATTGCAGCAACTTTGCTTAACATGCAATCAAAAGTTCCCAGTTTATTTCCCTATAGAACTGATGAGAATTATGACCATCATGAATATGTTCACTATCAAAATCAAAGTCATTGATGAAAATCTTACCTCTGTACTTATCTTATTAAGGTAATGTAATATTTTAGGACATAATGATTCATAGTCTGAATTGTCTTCTTCATGAACTAAGACACTCCCTGGTATAGTTTTCCTCTGCAGTATATTTTCTTAAATGAACCAAATTACTTCAGATCTTCTTTCTTCTCTCTGAGTATCTCTTGGGTAACGTAATAGGTATGTTTCATGAAGCTCATGAAATTTCATGAAGCTCATGAAATTCACTTGTTTTTATTTTTCCTAAGACAAATAAATATGGCTGATATTTTTCCACAAGTTCTGGGGGTGGGTGTGAGTAGGAGGCTTGTCTGATGATAACTCAATTACTATGGGATGGGGCCTGAGCATCCATCAATTCCAAGGTCCCCAAGAAAGTCTGGTGTACAGACTGGACTGAAATCCCTGGTAGAACTATTTGTGCAAGTTTCTTCCTTCAGCTAAACTATTTGCAGAAGTCTTCTTTTCTTGTGAATATTCTTATTTTACCTGCCTGTCCTGGGACTGCTTTTTTTTTTTTTTTTTTTAAATTGGATCATGTTCTTAGCGGGTGAAGAAGTGATAAGATTTAATGTGTCCCAGGTGTCTCTGTGTGCATTTAACAGTATCTCCAGAAAACCAGGAGCCCAAATAAGGATGCCAAAACTGTAGATTAACAGGACAGTTCCTAGTTTCATTTCCCCATGTGTTTTCCTTTCTTTGCCTTTTCTCTCTATGACTTCTTTTATTCCATTAATTTTTAAAAGCAATCCATAAGAGATTCAAATTCCTGCCATATGTTTGATCATCTCCCTGTAGAGCTGATGTTAGGTCTCCTGCCTTCCTAAGGCATAGTCCTGATTACCCCCAGACATTATTTTGGATTGAACATTTAGTCTGGAATGTTTGATTAGCCATCCACAGTGAGGATTTTCAAATCAGTAGAAGCCTGCTTAAGAACACAGTAAACTTAAAAACAGAAATAAAGCTCTCATTAGTCTATTTTGTAAATTGCAACAGTAATGCCTGTTTATTGCAAAAACATTAGAAACCACAGATAAATCAAAAAGAACAAACCAGAACTCACCTGTAATCCTTCCACATGACTGTATGCTTTGAGTTATCACTGGTTTTCCTTCTGTTTCTGTTCTCTTTTCCCAACAAACTTTCTATACTTAAAATGTTTTTTAATGAACCCTTCTCTGGGAACATTTTAAAATAGAGCCTCTGACTAAGACAGGAACATTAAGATTTTTAAGTCATTAAAACTCATATTTTTTTGGAACTTTAGACATTAGAGTGAATCACTAGGTAGAGTTTACCTAGTGATCAGTAATGATATTGAGCCTCAAAGAGATTAAGGAGCCTACAAGTGAGTGACAGGCCTTCATATAAAGTCCAGAATCTCTTAGCTCTAGGGACCACGTGCCTTTCTAGTTTAACCCACACTGTGACCTTTATGTTCAGCTAAGTACAAGGATGTCAATTTCATCCTGGTCGGCTAATGGTAAAATAGTGTTTTGATAGTATTTATAATCACATCTGTACATGCTAAGTGAAATGAGAATTAATCATATTAATATGATTATTAATATTAATAATCATATTATTATTAGAACCAAAAAATGATCTGTGTGAAGATGATTTTCTTGGATATTCAGAGAAAAATGAAGGGTGTTTAAGATATGCATCAGGTTAGATACATGTTATACCTCTTTATGCAGAGTGGACACAGAAATAATAGTGTTGAAACTAGTATGTCACTGACTGTTTCTAGAAAGGCTAAGAAGTATTCCATGGAAATCACTATTTGAACAAACAGGTTCCATAACCATAGACATTCTCCATGTCTTTAGTTCTTATTGAAATCTTTATGTGAAAACATGTAGAAATGCACAAGAATAGTGATTTTTTGGGGGGAGAGGATTTATTAATTCCTTAAGAAACTGATATGGTGGTCCACAGCTTTGAAGCATACTTTCTTAATGCAATTAGATTTGTGTATTAGAACCAAGAGAACATCTAAAGGACTTAGGTGTGCTGCTATAGGGTTAACTTGTTGTTCCTTTTTCAGGTAGTCCTTATAGAGCAGTTATCCTTGTCCAGAGTTACACCCTTCAAGCCTCCAACTGCAAATTCATATCTTTTTCTGCAAGTTCTAACTCTTAAAAACAACAGAAGAAATATATTTCAGATGCTTCCCTGTATCTCCCAAACTTCCAGGTTAGACAGTCTTAAATTTTTTTCAGAGGTGTCCAAAGTAATCAAAGTCTTCTGCTAAAGGCACTGTTGGTGGCAGATCTGTATTAGTCAATGGTTTATGGTGATTAAAATTTGATATAGCACTGGTAAATCAATAGAATTGTAGGTCTGGATGGTAATTTGAAGCAATGAAACTTGAAAGGAGCATTTCTATTTCTGTTTTATGGTTTTTTTGTCTATTTGTCTTAACCAAGTTTTCATTAATAGCCTCCTGACCACTAAGGTGTTAGTGTTAAGGAAAAAAAAAAGTACTTTCCTCCTTCTCACTTTGAAAGAAATATTTGCATCCTGCTTATCTTTCTCTGAAAATATTTGGGTCACTGTCCTCTGTATGGCCTTCTGACTCTCCTATATTAGCCTGTGTCACCTTGAATAGGGTATTAAACTGACCATTCTAATGATACAGAATCTTGTCTCCACAGGCAAATGACATAGTTGTTGCTACCATATTCTGCTTTTGTTGCATAATCGCAACAATGCACTAACGAAGAAGCAGAGAATCATGGACCAAGTTGCAAAGGTGATCTGCTGAAGATGAGCAAGATCCTGGCCTCTTTTGTCAATGGAAATATTGTATACATCAATCATGTGGGATAGGAGGGCCAGGGGTAAAAGCAAAAATATGCTATGTCATTCAGGCTTTAGGGAATGTGTGTTTCTGTTGACTGGATATCTGCTCAGTCATCTCATATTGTAATCAAAGCATACTCTCAACCCCTACTCACAGTTTCAATCTTATCAAGGCATTCCACTTATCAGTTTCTGGGTATCAATGCCAGAAGCCATGTATCTGTTGTTGGCCCCTTCAGTCTTCACAGTCATGCCTCTTGATGCATACTTACTGGCCAGGACTATCAAGTGGCTTTCATTTCTTTAACTGGAAAGGAGCCCTGTAGCTTTGGTTCCTTACATTCTTTTAGGTTAGATACCTGATTAATTGATTTATTTCTCTGACTTATGAAGCTACACATATGCAGTTAGTTTAACAGACCCACATGCTTTGACTGAACTGACTTCTATCTAAGGAGAATGAGTTCTAACAATCATTCCCCGAAGCACACATTTAATCCATAATTCAACCCTTTTACTTGGAACTCCTTACTCTTTGGGACTGAGCAATTACTCAAATTTTGTATTTATAAAATAGTTGACATAAATTTGAGGTGAGAGTAGGAGAATTGTAGGATCTTATTTGTAAAGTAAGGAACACCTAGGCAAATTCATAAGTATATACAATCCAAATTCAAGAATTACATATGCTCACATGTTCATGTTAGTTTCTTAGTCTAAATGGGGAAAAATATATTTTCTTATTTATTTAGATCAACATGTGACAGAATAAAATCGGGCAAAAAAGAGGACAGCAACAGCAAAAATACAATTTGAACATGGACAAACCCCAACATCCAGAATATGAGAGTAGTAATATGTCAAGGGCATGTTCAATAGTTGGCTAATTATGACAACAGATAATCTGACAAATGTTGGTATTTGTTAGTTTTGACAAATAATTACCATAGACTGGGAGGCTTAAAGACCAGAAATGTATTATTTCACAGTTCTGAGTGCTAGGCACATTGGAAGTTTGATCTCCTTGTGAAATTTTCTCTCCTTGGTTTGCAAATCACCTTCATCTCCTTTGATTTCTCAGGAGCCTTTGTCTGTGTTTGTCTACATCCTGATCTCCTCTTATAAGTCATATAAGATTGAGATCCATTTTATGTTAATTCCATCTTTGAAAATGCTATCTTCAAATGGTATCAGAGTTAGGACTCCTATTGAATTTGAAGAGGTACAGTTCTTCTTACATATCATATCATATCATATCATATCACATCACATCACATCACATCACATCACATCATATCATATCATATCTCATACCATATCATATCATATTATTCCATGTCATGCCATACCATAGAACATCATATCATATATTGTATTATATTATATCATATAATATATAATACCATATCTTAATATGTTACATTATTTCTATTTTTTTGGGCAAAGTAACTGAACTTTAGTTATATTATTTTTTCCAATCTCTTGCAGTTAGTCCAGAATATAATCAGAATTCAAAACTATGTTTATCTATTCTAGAACTTGTTCACAGCCATTGGAATAGACTGCAGATATCAGTTCATCCATCTAGTTACTCAGTCAACAAGTATTCATCAAGTTTCTTTGGTTTGCCACACATTGTTCTAGGTGCTATAAGTATTGGTAAATCAATCAATGTGATTCTTGCTGCTAAAATTTAGAGGCATGGCTATAATGTAGTAGCTATATACCCAGTGAATTTAAACTCAGTGGTCTGTAAAATTTCAGAGGGTTCCACAAAATATTCAGGTCTAATGGGGCTAATTGCCAAAATGAATGATGTCCTCAGGGCAGTTCTCATCTTTTAACATCTTAAGCAAAACTGATACCCAGATATGAGTCACATGCTGTATATCTGATTCTGGCAAATTCCTTCATGTATTCATGAAGTTCATAGGGGAAGAGAGGAGGCGATACTATTGGTATAAGCTGCATCTTTCAGCCTTGACTTGGAAAAACCTACGTAAACAAAACCTTTGACAAGAGTCAAGTGTTTAGACCAATAGGCATGACCCTGCCTGATTTTGATTTGCATCCAAGGGATTTGAATTTATCTGTGGATGGTGGAATTATGAGTCACAGTGACCCAGGATCCTTGGGATATGATAAGACTATCTTTTTGATCAGTTAAATTTGTTCTCAGCATAGAGCAAGTGCATCCAATCACTAAAGAATGTATCAGCTGGAATGAGAAATGGTAAGAGTCTCAAAATCAGGTTATAGGGGAAGGGGACAGTATGATGGTCTGGAGTTGTTTCTATCCTTGTTGGAACTGGCAGTAAAACTGAAAACAGGGGTTGTTTGAAGATCAGAAGGCAGATTGGCCACACTCAGTGGGTATTCGTTTTTGGGCTATTGTCTAATATTCCTATGGACCCTCTGGACTAAATTCATAGCAGATAGCAAGTATAGGTACACCAAATGGACTTACTTTTCCAAAGATCATGAGGTTGAATCTCCTAATACACTCTTTGCCCACCTTTTTCTGGCTTAGGGTCTGTGAAAATTTGAGTAGGCCAAATACAGGTCAGACCTTGGCTTGTTTTGGTACGACTTTGAGTATAACAAGAATTGACAGTAACCTCCATCGCTACCCCAGCCCTTGGGAAGACATGCATAGGTGGTTAATCAGGCATAAGTACATTGCTTTGGAGTGTTGTTGCAGGTTTTCACCAAATAAGCAACCAGTAAGAGGACTTAAACATGATTCATTCAAAACAGGCATTCTCTGCCCACTTCCTGATTACTGAGTTTGCCATGTATGTGCTGTGCTCAGTGAATTCTGTTTAGGTCTACAGAGGCAGTTAAAAATAAAACTCAAACAAAGCAGAGCAACAAAACAGAGAAGAAAAACCATCACAGAGCTAGCAACCTGCTGAAACAGAAAACACCACAGAACATATCTTTATTGAAGGATCACAAGGTCTCAAAATACAAGGTATCATAAAGTAAAAGTTGTGTAGGAGAATGTAAGGATAGGCATAATACAATTTCAATCAGAATGAGCTGATCCTCTGACCTGAATGTAAATCTAAAGATATGTTTTCTATTCTCCACCCCCATATTTTGCTTGATGGTGATTTCCACAGAATGCCAGGCTTTTGTGTAATAAAATAATACCCATTCTATGGGATGGTTACCAGCTGTCCCAGCTTCTGTAGGAATGTTCATTGACAAGAATAATAAATTATTTCAATCATTTAGGAATTAAATGCTCAACTGTCAAAGCTTTGGATTATATTTAACATGCTGCAGGAGAAAAATGAAAGGGCAAAGAGAACGAGTAGAAAACATATCGAGCTACCTTCAAATTGGCAAGGGAAGCATTTGAGAACAAAGGTAAAGCCACATAGTTTACTATTGTCTGGTCTAATTGTTCTTTATCTTAAAATATTATAATGAATTGAATGTATTGAATGACTTATCTGTGTTGGGAGAGGATCAAATAAATGGGGGAGAGGAGGGAGGTGTTATAGGAAGATAGATTTTGCCTTAGTGTGGCAAAAACTTTGCATTAAAGGGAGGACAAATGGTTATAGAAAGTCCTGATAGGGCGTGGGGGGGCAGTATAATTCAGAGTACACCTCAGTGCACTCTGACATCAGATGTCAGAGTACCACTTAGTGAGGTTAAGTTATCCCCCTGCCCCCGACCTCCCTTCCCCTCTATCCCCCACCCCCCAAACCTGATTTCACATATGCAGAAAGGGAAATCACAGCCTGACCTTAAGATGGTCTTTTGCAGATTAAATGGGACAATGGGTAGTAATCTGGTAGTAATCTATTACTTATAAAGGCTTTGTCACTGGAGATGCTAAAATGTTTTTTCTTTTGGTTTGTTTATAGTCCTATTCAGCTCCTCCTATTCAACTTCTCAGGTCCACAGGTTCTGTCAGGGAGACAGAAGAGCAGAGCCCACAGAGGCCGATTGAGGGCAGGGCACCCTGGGCACTAGGCCCTGCTTGTTAGTTCTGCAGGGCTGCCTGCAGCCCACTTGGTCTCCCCAGACCTCCAGCTGCAGCCTTTCAGGCAGCATGTTGAGTTGGCACATGGCACAAGGCCAGCCCTGGGCGTTTGATCATTGTCAGTTTCCCTGTGGAGTCTTTGCTCAGAGCACAGCCTGCCAAGCTGGCGGGCAGTCGGTGCTTCCCTCTCTGATGATGGACTCACCCAGGAAAGAGTGGGAGCTAAAGGTCAGAAGGAGAGCAGGGAAGCTGTGAAATCTAATCATAGAATGTTCATTCCAGAAGAAGATGTGGAACCCCTGGGATTTCAGTTTCCTCTTTTCACAGATAAGGAATCAGAAGCTCAGAAAGGGGAGGCAGAGGCCAGATCTCTTGTGAGCAGCAGAAGGTGGTCCAAGGACAAGTCTGCCCCTTTCAGCTCACTGATCCAAAATCCTCATCAATGAAGAGTGAAATGTGAGGGATAAGAGGCAGTGAGGTGGTAGTGCTTAGAAGGTAGGTTTCTTGTAACTCTGATGAAATCAGGAACTGCACTAGCATATTCAACATGCTTATGTCTGAAAGGAAAGTCATCACAGAAGTCTGGGGTGGAATCTCTGAGGCAGAGACAGTAAGATAGAAAGAGAAACTCTTACACAGAAATTGCAAGGTAGATGGGCTCACCTACCATCCTTATCAGATGGTTGAGAAGGACTTTTGAACCTAAGAAGCTACTTTGTGATGCAAAAGAAGCAGATTTAGCAAGATTTTTTTTCTTGTAGCTCTTCTTCCATATCTTCCTGGATGGAAACATATTCTGACAGGTCCTGTCTTCATTAAAGTAAAGGGAGCAGAGTAACTGATTCATTCATACAAAGTGGTGGTGGCAAATGTTCACTGTCCATGTCAGCTTTGAATCTTAAGTAGAGATTTTCAATTTTGAATGGAGATTGAAGAAGAGGGCCAGCACTACCTATTGAACAAGGAATGTCTAATGGAAAAATATAAGACAAGGGGAGACAGAATTGTGCATCTAGCTGCATACTATGTGCCTTATTTAGGTCTAAGTACATGGGTGCATTTAATCATAAAAAAAAAAAAACTGCAATTATCTGAGGCACAGAGTAGTTTTATAGCAAAAGGAAGGTCACAGATCACATGACTGAGAACAGAAATTTGAAATTGAACTTGGATAAACTGGCTCAAGAACTTCTTACATACAGATCCTTTACATCTTAATGTTTATGTGCATAGCTAATGTCTTCTTGTCACATAGACTTCTGAGGACTCTGAGGAGGAGGATTTGATGAGATGGTTTCTTATGTCTATGAACAGATGTCTGCGTTGAACAAGGTTTTAATTTCAAAAGTCAGAAACTGGGCTTTTGAGTAACTGGGTACTCTGTCTTGCTCTGGGTAGTGGACTCATGTGCTTATGTGTAATAAGACATTACTTTATTATTATTATTATTATTTTTTTTTTTGGGGGGAGTTTCTATTTGAACATGGCTTCTTTGGTCTTCCCTGCACTTTTGATTGTTCAGTGTTGCTGTGTATTGTGTGCTCTGTAAGAGCCTTAATGCCATACTGAAGATTATCAGTAGTGCCCAGACAACACTGGGGACCACTGGGTATACTGGTGGAATATCAAGAGAACAGCTTGGGGTAGTTACACTCCACTTTGCATGCTGTTCAACAAGGTCACTTTGCATGCTGTTCAACTAAGATGTAGATTTTGTGATTTAGCAGAGTTGATCTTGATAGCATTATAAAATTGTCTTTTAATTTCTCACTGTTTTACAGATAATTAAATAAAATAAATATTTATGTTTCAGGGTATAGAGTAGATGCTCTTTTGTAAAACCAACCAATGAATGCTAACTGAATGACATGGGAAAAGGCACAAAAATAATTTGAGTCTCAGGTTTTTGGTTTTTGCTTTTATTTTTGATATTTGGAAATAAAACATCTATCAGATGCCTGAGGGGATTTGCTGTGAAAATATATGGGTAAGTTTTTTAGTACAATATTGGTACCTAAGTACACAGTGACCTGTATTTACTGATATGTTCTAACATGTATTCATATTAGAAGTACTATGACTACTATAGGAAAATACCATCTCTCTACTCGATGTTTTAAAATTTATGAAAATGACCCCACAAATTTTCAGATTCTTCATGGTATCTCTTCCCAAGGTCCAAAATACAGTAGATTCAGAGTAAACCCTGTGTCGACAGGATAGCAAAATTCACATTCTGTTTCATTCTCTTCACTCTCCAATAAAATTTAACGTGATGATCTTGAGACTTTATTACTTTTTCAAAGTATTTAATATTCTCTCCCCTTGTCTCCTTCCATTAGTCTTTTTGCACTTCCCAATTTTGTTTAGTTCATTTTGTTTAAAAGTCAGATACTTCCTGAACCTCCTTGTCTCTAAAGAGGTGATCTGCTTTTTCAGATATGGGAAATGACTTCCTTAAAATTTCACTTCACTTCAGTTCATGGAACTCACTACTGTCCTCCAGCTGCCTCCCTCAGCCTGTCTACTTCCTTCTGGAGTTGAAGTTAGGCTGCGGAGGAGGAAAGGAAGAGGAAGTGTCTGTTCTCTTGCCATGTATAAGAAACAAGGCACTCAGTATGGGAAGCTGCAAAAACAAGTCGTACATTTTTTTTGGTGACATTATTCTAAGGTTTGAGGAAATAAACTTTTGGGATTTTTCTTAGAAATATTTAGGGAGCCAGGCACGGTGGCACGTGCCTGTAAGTGCCAGCCTATCAAGTCACAGCTGGAACTATGGATTTCGGTTCCAGACCCACCAGGAGCAACATAACCAGACCTAGTCCTCCCAAAAAAAATTGCTGGGCGTGGTGGTGCGTGTGTGTAATCACAGCTACCTGGGAAGCTGAGGTTGGGGATTGCATGAGTCCGTGGTAACCCGGGCAATGGGAACTGGCAATTCAAAGGGCAAAAATAGTGAGGCCTAGTCTCTAAATAAATAAATAAATAAATAAATAAATAAATAAATAAATAAATAAATAAATAAATAAATAAATAAGAAATATTTAGGGAAATTCTATTTGGGCCAGTTGATAAGTTACTTCTCGTAGAACTGAGGGGCTATCTGTAAAACTTAGAAGTTTCAATTATTCATAGTGTGATGCATCTTGAAGTTAATGTGACTTCGTGTCTGTTAATCAGATATGGACTACTGAAGCCTAATTTATTAATATCTAAAGGAATTATGTAAAGTTTAAGAAGAAGTAGACTGTGTCAAATTATAGACTTGTTATTCTGGACCCTGAGTCCAATAAAAAATAAATTTATGTAAAAGTACTAAATTAAGTTGCTCTAAAATATTAGAGTGTTGACATAGCTACAAAATACTTCTTTATATTTGTTTGCTTGTTTGTTTGAAATTGTCTAGATAGAGGTTTTGATTTTTCAATTCATTTTACAAAAGTCTCTTTATCCTTGAAGAATCCCTTCTACTTGTTTTAGTGAAAAACCATGTCTGTAGATAACTACTCTCTGGGAATTCACCTGATCCTTCTCCTGTTTGTAAAGGTCCTTGAAGTTCACCTCTTTCAACCACAAATGGGAAACTCCATACCTCCCTCTTGCAACTGAGATAACAGCCAGTTCAATAGATATTTATTCTAGGTTTATACTGGAATCTTCTGGAAACTTAAAAAATTATAAACTCCCAAGTCTGTCCATTCCATCCCTCTACCTCCCAACAATGTTGATGAAACTGGTATAAGGTGGAGTCTGACACTGGTTTTAGAAAAAAGCTCATTAGGCACTTTCAATATTCCATCAAGCTGAGAAATGACTGCCATGATGGGGAAGGACTGTCAAGATATCACAGACCACTGTGACATCTGACTAAGTTAATAGACATGCATGAGTTGTTTAAACCTGAAGTATTAAAAATGCAATTAAAAACTAAAATGTGTATATAAATTAAAATATGTGCACATATTTTAATTTAAGTAAAACAACCTATAGTCTCTGCTTATCATGAGGGGAATTCACAGAGGACATGAGCCCAGACAGGAGTCAGGGAAGAAGTGCCCTGGAAAAAAATGAAGAGTTAAGGAAGTCAGCAAAAGTAGCAGCTTCCCCTCTTTGTCTCTCCTAGTGCTTAGGATATCAAAGTGGAATATGCATATTCTATACCAAGTGGAATATGCATATTCTATACCAAGACTCTGCCCCCCCTATCCCCAGTTCATATACAGATCACTTGATCTTACTTTCTTCTGATCTACTTACTTTCTCCTCCAGCTTTTATGTGATTTAGACTATCACTTCTTTTTCACTAGCAGAGGATGCCTTGGGTTTGTTATACTGATTTTCCTTTGGCAGCTTATTTTGATTTCCATACAGGGATCTTTAAATTTCTATGTAATCGTGCTCAAGTATTCCCAGGTAGTCTGTGCCTGAGCAGGTACTGACAGGGCATTCTCATGGGGGTCACTCTCCACTGGAAGGTTGGGAATGGTTGTAGGATGTTGAAAGATTCAGGAGATTGTCCTCTACTCATGGTTTACTCAACAAATCTCCAAACTTCTAGACATCTATAAAAATTCAGTGCTTTGAAAATAAATTACTTTTTACTCACAACTTAATCTGGTTTAGACTCTGTGCATATGCCAGGGTTAAAATCTTTATGTTTTGTGTATAAAAGAAAGAAACTGTCTTTGTTGACGGGTTCTCCTGGCAGCTGCTGTCAATCTTCAACCTTCCTTTCTTTGAAAATGTTGAAACTAACATATGCTGTCCCTAATCTTGAGCGACAGCTATTTAGCCAGCAGATATTTACATGGACTTTGGAGAATTATAGTACATATTAAGTCTGCACCCATCCAATTTATTCCTGCACACTTTCAGATGGTACTGTTTGAATCTTACCATGAAGAAAAAGGATTGTAAAAGAAGAAAAAGAAATGTCTAACACGCATAGAAGAGTAAAGAATTGAAGAGGAATGCAAGGTTGGCTTTAACTAAAAGTCAGAGTATGAGAAAAGCAGTTAATAAATCTATCCATCTCTACAATCTCACAAGGTGTCTGTGACTCCCTTCCTCCCTCCCTCTTTTTTCCCTCTATCCCTCCCTTATTCTCCCTCTTTCACTCTCTTTTTCTCTCCCCACCCCTATGACCCCTTCTCTGTCTATCCTCATTCCACCATCATCAGTTCTATTCATTTGAAGAGTCTGACAAATAACTTATCATCTTTTTAATATACCACAATCTATTTCAACTTGTATACTTAGCATATCTTGAACATTTTCTAGGCAATGAAAGTTACCTCTCTAAGTGGTTTTCCATCCTTGGCATTATCCAAATTATTTGGCACTGTTAAAATATAGATTGTTGGACCTTATCTCCTGGAAGTTCTGGTTCAGTAGATCTAATACAGGTCTCAAGAATTTGCATTTTTAACAAGTGTAACATCAATACACTGACTCAGGAATACTCTTTGAAAAAGCTTTTCTTATTCATTCATTCTTTCTTTTTTTTTTGGTAGCTCTATAACCTTTAACAGTAGTTATAATACAAGTTTTTCAGTTATTTCCATACTGATAACTCATGCAATTATTTTAGCGTCTATATTCAGTGATGCAATAAATGTTTTCAAATTGCTACTTTTGTGTACTGGTGCTTTTATTTTGATAGACTCCAGAACTATTGTGAAAATGACTTCTGAATTAGATTAGGAGTCACAAGAGAAAATTAGTCTCATTGCTTTGTGGTCACACTTTAACTAGATCTTATTCTCTGTACTTGAATCCAAATGGTGCTGACTTTTTCCAGAAGTCAATCTCCTGCTCGGAAGATTATTTTCCACTTTTCTAGATAATCAAAGGAATGTTCCCTGAGCTCCTCCAGCAGTTCTAGTAGAGGGGCTCCAGCTGTGATTGTTGCCAGCAGGGGTGTGTTGGTTAAGTTTTATACATAGCCTTCCTGGGTATCTACTCTGTGGAAACATCATCCACTGTGCAATCAGTTGTTTAGTGGTGCTTTTATTGTTGTGCAAAAGTCAATCAACTTATTTAATATTTGCAATTTAGATACTCTGTCTTGAGGTCAGCCTCAGGAATTCCAGAAGAAAACGCTGTTAAGTGAGCATCTGATATACCTTACATAGTTTAAAAACAAGATCTTTTTGCATTTGGAAAACAAACCTGGGATACAGGAGTCTCTGTAAGCACATTTTGACTTTTTGAAAGAAAACAAATATCTGACTGATATATCTACTTTTCTAAGCATGTGGCAGTGCCATGCCAAGTTGGGACTTGACTCAGAACTTTTAGGCTTCAGGCTATTGTTATTATTTTCTTGAAACATTTGCTGCTTCATATCAGGGAACATCAGAACTGCACATGGAACATCTAAACTATAATGATTGAACTGGAAACTATATAGATATTTATACATTTTTTATTATTTTCAAGCCTCTGTTTCTTGAGTGTGTTATAGGCAACATCAATTATGCATTCAGTTTTGGGGGTCTAAGTAGATGAGTTAGTCATTGGTTTTCCAGTTGATACTGGTTTCAGTGAAGTCCAGGAGTCTGTCTCTTTCATTTTTCTTTCCTTTTAATGCATAAAGAGCTGCTGCATCATCAATTTTCATCATAGAAAGTGACTATTAATCTTGAGGGCAGTTTTCCTGGTTGGAAAGACATCTAGACACAGCAGCAAACACCATGAATTAGGGTACACATTCTGTGAGTGTGATCTTCAACAGTGTTGCCTTTGTATTCAGTTCCCTTTCTTGTTATAGAGTCATGAATCCACCTTTTATAAATTCCCCATCATATCTCTGCACCCTGATTTTTCTTTGATCTTCTATAGCTTATTTTCTTGTGAAGCGTTTGACCTCTACTCTGAAATCATTCTATTTTCCCTTTCCACTTAGCTAACACACTAATTATTCCAAATTCTATGGCTTCTGTACCAGATTCTCTCAGACTTTCTTATCTTTCATCTCATTCTGAGTTGACTCTGAGAAGCATTGCTTATTTGATGGTTTATGCTTCCATTTCTGACCTCTTTCCCAGTAAGTTTTCTAACTGGCACTTACTAAGCCCTCTGACAAATCTGCTCAATTCATCATCCTTAAATGTCCCCTCAGATGTTGCTTTATCTCATGTTCCTTTTGTGTTCGTCTTTTCTCTACTTAATTATCCAGTAACACAGATGTATAATTAGTGAGAAATAAAAATAAAAACACTGAACAGTCACCACCTCTGGTTGATTTCCTTTGTTCGTTATTGTAGGACTTCGGACATTCTGAGGTACTGGTAATTTTTCAGGTAATTTTAAGACCTAGATGAGTGGAGGAGAGCAACTATCCCATAGGTCAGTTACAGAGCATACAGGTGTGGAGCTACTAGGTTGAGTTAAATCTTATATCCGTCTTTTGCCATCCTAGATAAAATTATTGGGAACAGTTTCCTTAGAAATTTCAGGGACTGCTTTCATGATCAGCAGTTTCCACATGTGGGTCCCCATAACACAATAACAAGAAAAAGTGAGTTCTGATTCCACTTTATGAAGTTTCTTGTGTAGATTTCCAATATTATTGAATTTAATTACATGAGTTGTCCTATGAAATAGATCTTGATACTGCTATTTTATAGTCAATGAGCCAAACTTAGAAAGAAGAAAACAAATATTTGCCCATGATATAGTTCTTGGCACTTTGCCTAAAGGATAAATGACTTCTCTGTAACACATCCTTTGGTAATGACATTATCTAAAGCATTTTAAGGCTCTTGAACTTTTCATCATGGTAACAAGTTATCTGCAAAATGACAGATGTTGAGTTAAAAGTGAAATAAGCAACAGAATAGATATATTCAAGTCAGGTTTTCCAAGTAATTCTTGCTTTCTATGAGTTTCTCTTGCTCTGATGACGGAATCTCTAGTAAGCATTCTCTACTTGTTTTCTCAACTGTAAAATGAGGTAAAGGAAATATGGACTTATAAGTAGGTAGAACAAATGGTGTTTGAATGATGCAGTTTCAGCAATGATGGCTGAAATTCCAATATTTGCTAGAAATTTTGCTTTGTAGAAATTTCCCTTCATTTATAAGCCTTCATTCCATGCCTATATTGGCATGCACAGTGCTACTTTATTGTCTTACTATGACACCTTATTTGTGTAGCAACCACTTGGTAGTATTTCCTACATTCAAGACACTGTGTTCAGAATTTTATTTCATTTAGTCATATGAAGAAGACTGGTATAATTCCTATATCACAGGCTACTACAAAACTGAGGCACAGAGAGTTGTTATGATTGTTCAGTTAACTAATAAGTAGAAAAACGGGGATCAGTGTTCAAGTAGTCTAGTTTTAGAGTCCTTGCACTTAACTACTCTATTTTTCTCCCTAATGGTGTAAAACTTCTTAAATCCTCATTTCACTAAATTTCAATTATCTAAATATCTGCATCTCTCTCCACACAGCTCCTCTGAGAGGGGAGCTACTTAGAAGCAAGGATTTTGAGTAATTTGTATGCTCTATAGGTCATCTTGTCTGGTGTCTATAGTCACATAGGTTCCAGATAAATATTGACTGGATGAATTAATCTTCTCAGTCATAGCCCCAGTCTCAGTGATTCCTACATGATAGTCCCTGTGAAGCTTAAATAAATATGGGCAGGTTGTAGTAGAGGGATATGATCTTAGCATATATTCTCAAATAATCCCCAAATCTAAGTAATGAAAATGCATATTGCATTATACAAATTTGTGATTGCATAGTTAGTTTTATTGTTGTAATTCCTTCATATGGTACTACCAGTTGGAGAGCCATTAAAATTGGGGTTTGGATGGCAACATTGTCAATTACTACAAGAAATCTGGCACACTTTGTCAGGAACAGGTGTCTCTTTGGATACCTTGAAAGAAAACTGACAAAAGGGTTCTTCCTTTCACCTCAAAAGCTGCTCCCAAGATTTTGGATTAGCTGATATATTTGCAAGGCATATCAGCTCCTCACAGAGACCAATGCTGGAAAGAAAAAGAAGTCATTTTCCTTCTCTTCCTCCAGGCCTCTTTTCCTTATCTCCTAACTTCTTTATTTCCTTTAAATGGTGGATTAGAAAAGACGTCAAAGCAAGGAATTTCATTTTATAATTTAGTTTTCATTTTATGGTGCAGTTAGAATGAACTCTTCATTTGTTTAATAAGCCCAAGCCTTCACTAATGTTTTCCTGAATGCTATAGTCTCTTGCAATATGGTGTGATCATTTTTATTTTCTTTATCTACAAATGAAGCAAGCACCTTCTTTCTAATATGAAATATTAATAATGTCTCTCAGGCTTATTCAGTGTGTGTTTTCATCACTGGTATGCCTGGTCTTGAGTCATTGGCATCCCTTCTGCTTTATGCTTTTTACTGTTGTTGCTCTATTCTGTCATTTTCCTCCATAAATAGAATGAGAGTAACTTCTTAGGTGTTCTTCCTAAGAACCCTATATTGTAATTGCAACATTTTTGTTGTAATATTGATTTGGAAAACTCATTGGTGTTTCAGTGTATAAAGTAATGGAAATCTGAATCCTGCTGGAGGGAGTTATTTAGTCCTTATTGAAGTGATTTACAGAGAGCTTTCCATCCAAATAAAATGCTCAGAGAAAAAGAGAAGGAAGATGTAATGAAAAGAAATCATGTCTATGTCTCAAGAAGCACCAAGATACAGAGATCCTGTCATTCTGTTTCTCTTATTACTTCCTTCCTCAATTTTGTGAATAGATAATGTTAATGAAGTAAGTAAAATACACCATGCTTATGAATAAGTAAGTAAAATGCACCATGCTTAAATAAGTAAGTAAAATGCACCATGTTTCTGGAAAGTTATGAAGATCATATACCTGAAAACATGTCTTTCTTGACATAGCAAATTATTTTAAAGATATTAGGAGGGCCTTTTAAAAATATTAGGAACAATAATTTTTATAAAAGATAGAAACCTTCCTCAAAATAAGTATTCATTTTTGATCTACTTTGTTCATGTAGTTTTTCAGAAACATTTACTTTGACTTACATGCTTCATATATAAATGGGAAAAGTACATTTGATTAATACCTGGAAAGTGTTCATAGTTGCTACACCTGTATCTGTGTGTTTAGCCCAGATGTTATTTTTGTCTGGTGTTATCTTCCTTAGGGCACAGCAGGATTTCTATCAAAGACCCCAATGAAAATAAGATTATAAATTTGGGGTTCCTCAAGGAAGGACAGATTTCAGATAAGAAAGATAATGTAGTTGGTGTGGTGGTTATACAGCATTCCTCTCCTCCTACTAAATCACTAGCAAATATCTTTCAAGTAGGTGATATTCATGGGACGTCAACACAAGTAGTAATTAAATCTACAAACCAAAGAGAGAAAAAATTTCAGTTCTCATAAATCACCAGTTTGGCTACGGAGAATCACCTGTGACCAGCACTTCATGCATACTCCAAACCTCATTGGGAATGCCTTTTAAATAACGCAAAGAAACATCTTACAGGAAGAGATAAAATGTCTTGAAGTGACTATAAGTAGCTTTATAAGTACATGGTGATTATGATTCAGACTTATCTTTACTTCATAATCCATACACTTTTCCACTCTAAAATGCTCTTCTTCCATACACAAGGACATCGAAGAGAAGAAAGTAGGAAACAAGAGAGGGAGGGAGGAAAAGAAGAAAGGAATACAGGTGAAAGCTGGTGAAGAACAAGTCAGGTCTCTAGGTCAGCTGATTATATTGCTCAATGTACTACAGTTCTATGGGAAAAAACGAATGGTAGGTACATGAGATGTGTCTGCACTATTTTTGCAATTTCTGTTAGTCTAGAATTAGTTCACAATCAAAGGTTTTTGGAAAGTACATGCCTTCAACAATCTAGGGCACTCCTTCTGAGTGCATTGTTTCTAAGAAATTGGATTTTCTGACATCAAGAAGTTAAAGCTACAAATACAGTGTTGACTTGCCTCCTCTTCTTTTTAAAATATACATACACACAACATATTTGCCCAAATAAGTGTTAGATCCCCAGAGAAAGATTTATATTTTCCTTACCATTTTTCTGGTATTACCAGTTCATGGAATTCCTTGTGAGGAAATGCCGGAAGAACTTGTGGCTTATTCTTTTGAGAGTTCCGGGTGAATATGGTTTTCTATTATGGATACAGTTATGACTTTTGAAAAAAAAGTTATCTAGGGAATCATCTTGTGAATTGAGTAAAATAGACCAAATGATATTTAATGTCCATGTAGCAGTAAAATTTGGGCTCCATGTGAAAACAAAACAACAGCAATACAAACCAAGTTGTGTGCTTGTAATTCACACTCATAACATAAACAGAGATAGCCTTTTCTAACCAAAAGGTTTCAACACAGTCTGAACAAGGCTAGAAAGGTGGATTTTACTCTCACAGTGTGTGCTATTTTCAGACTAGAAGCCATCTCTGTAGAATTACAGTTTCAATATCATGTTAGATGATATGTATTAGGTGCTGAGCAGAGGACCTTCCTGGTAATAAGTGATCAGGTAAAGTTAATCAGTGCGAATTACATGGCAACAACTGTAGTTATAATGAATCATTTTACTCTTAAGATAAATGCCTTTCCTTTTTTCTAAGCCTTTTGTTTTGATCATCTGCAAAACTCAGGATTGAACACAATGAGATTTACATTTTCCATCTGTCATTCAGTGACTTGGTGACTTGAACCCCTGGATAGTGTCAGAAGGCAAGATGAAGGTGTTGGAGGTGGGGGCAAGATGAGGTAGATTTATTGTTTACAAGATAACTGAAATCTTACAATGACAGAGTTTTGATTCTAACCTTTAATTTATCTCAGAGTGTAATGCAACCATCCTATTTGTGATGCTGGTTCTAGGTCATATCAAATCTGAGTAGGAGTTTTATTAGTTCTAGCAGTTACAAAGACACATCAGACAAGGCAGGGCTGGGCCAAGACCACAAGAGGGGAGGGTGGGAGGCAGGCAAGCCCCCCAATGCCCCATGAATCTTCGCACTCTTTACCTCTTTCTCTCTCTGGCTTCTCTAGTGCTCCTTTCCTGTGCTACTCTTGTGCTCTCATCCCGGGGTGATGCAACCCTTTTATCCTTTCTTCCCAGGTCCAAGTGTGCCCACTTACACATACCCACCCCCCCTGGACCGAGATGTACAGTCATGGGGAGGATGTGATTCTATAGGTGCTGATCATAGAGGTAAATAGAGGAAAAAGTCTGACCAACTCCTTTAACCTAGACAGAGCAAAACCATTCTTTTTTTCCTTTATATTCTGGTGAGTTGATCATTTGGCTAACATCTTCATGCTGCACTGATAAATATTCTGTCTTAGAAAATCATTGAGAAAGTACACAAGGGGTTTGCGCCTGAATATCTAGAACCAACAGGTGACAGTTTCATAGATTTGTGTCTCCCAGTGTGACCAGTGGAAAGTCATGTTGCTGCCAGGGAAGTGATTGCCAAATATCAGCTGCTGGATAGATAAATATTTCCAGGAAGTAAAAAACAAAAACAACCAAACCAAAATATAAATGAACAAATGAACAGTTCAGATATTGGAAAGTCTTTGAATTTAATTGGTGATATCTGACACTAACCCACCAGCTGAAAAACTATCATCTGGAAAGAACAGCTTCTGAAATGTCTATAAATGCAGCTTCCTTGGTGACTTTTGAAGACCACCAAGCCCCTCACATTAATAACAATTTGACTTCTCGGTGCCTCTGAGTTTTGGCAGCAGGGACTAAGTTTTATTGTGAAGTACAACACTTTTTTCAATGGGCTTGGCCTCTCTGGGTATAAGCTGAGTCACAGGGGTGAGTGGGTAGATGAGAAAGTAGGATATAAACAAGGAGACTGTGATGTTGGTTGGTTGATCTAAGATTTATTTTTTTGTCTTTAGATGATTCTTTTTTTTACCTTAGAATGAACATTTTGCTAAACCATCTTATGTTTGACCTTCAGATAAATGACAAACTGTTCTCTTCAATTCTATACCACCAGGGAAGATGCTACACAAATCTCAATATTCAATTTCCTTGCTTTTGTTCATGTATTCAAAAATCTTACCATGGTTTTACTACTTTTTTGCAACTTTAATTTCCTGTTGATACTTCCAAATGACTATCTAACCAGACTATCTTCCATTGATATTTATCCTAATAACAGGGAATTCATGGCTCCTTGGGAAATTTTAATAAATAGCACAGGGAAGGCCTTTTGATTTTTAGATTGTCTTTCTCTAGATAATGTAGTCAATGAAAGAAATGGTTTCAACTTGTGCCTGGAAAATGTAGATAGATTTTCAGTTAGATCAGAATGAGTAGACAATTCCCGCTTTTATCTTTTAGCATTCCATCAGGAACTATGCTTGGGTTATGGACTATCCATTCTTGTTCTCTTCAGAAGATTTTCTTTGCTAATCATCAGTCCCAGGAGGAAGATCTTAAGGCTTGGGGCAAAACTCAAAATCTCAAATAAAAAGCTGATATATCATATCATATAACACATCATATTAATTGAACATATACTAATTGAATATTTATATTATTTGAATATTCTTCACTGTCTGTCATAAAAACATGTTCTTTTCATTTTTCCTATAGTCTAGGCCCTTTTGATACACTTTTTCTCATTATTTTCTTTTGACAGAAACACATATAAATAGGACTTTACTATTTAAAAAAATAACAGGAGCCAAAATCTGTCTTGGTAAATGCTGCTTGCTTTGACCTCCATGCAGGGATTAAAAATAAATTTTGGGAGCATCGGAGAAATCATCATCAAAAGAACATCATGCCTTCACTGTGGCTGAGCTCATTTGTAACAGGATGTGGGCCAGGTGGCATATAATGCCCAGATTTTTTTTGTTTTTGTTTTTGTTTAGAGAAAACTGGGATTCAACTGCTCATTTATAACTTTTGACATATTCATATTTACTCAATTAAAAAAATCATGTTCTGCAATGACCAGAAAATATACAAATTCCATGAAAACCTGAAAACCTTCTCTAGACTACCAGTCAGACAGCTTCATGCTGAAGGAACTAAAGACCCTTCTCTGCCATATCTCACTTATTACTTAGAAATACCTTTGATTAGTTAAGCTATTCAACATCCATAGTCATGAATCTGAATATTTTCTGTTCTTGGCATCCAAGAATAAAAAATGAAAATATTTAGAAAAAGTTTAAATTGACTGGTTAGGTCTAAATTGGTTTTCTGAAAGCAGCTTCTAGTAACTTTTTATTTCCAAACTTCTATGACCCTGATATAATGTCCTGATCACTCGTAATTGATTTTATCTCCTAAAAGGAAAGAAATCACTCTCTTTCACAAACACATAAAAACATTATCATTTCTCCTACTACATTATAAAATAAAGCTAAGTGACTTTTTACTAGTGAGTTTCCAGAGTGAATAGTCTCATGACTTCTTCAAAATTTCCACTTTCTCCTAAACAAGAGTTTGAAGTGCCTATATTTGTAAAACATATTACATGAGTCAACTATCCTCCTTTCAGGAAAATTAGAATATATAGTAAAAATGAAGAAAAAACCTTGAAATCCCCCACTCTCTATCCACCCAAATCCAACCAACATTTTGAGGAAAGCCCTTCCATAAATATTTGTTTCTTACAAGTATTAATTCATACTATGTGTTCTATTTTGCACCTCATACAACATTATGCTAGAAGCCAGAGGCACCAAAATCTGACCCAGTCTTCTGCTTCTCTGTTTCCTCAGTTGAAATGAGATGGTTCCCAGTTCAGTAGCGGAGGTTCGTACAGATAGAAGAACTTTGGGGTATTATTACCAATTCATACTGAATCCCCTTACTCTGGAACTGGGAGATTAGATTCTTTGAGGTCTGCCATTCTCTGACATGGTAACTTTACTTATATAAGCATTTGCAGAACTACCTTAAATTTGCAATCATAATAATTGACCAACTGTCAAAACTATGCGGGTCCCATCTACGAATTTATGGAGGACTCTTGAGGACATGTATATAGTTCATGCATATAGTTCAAGAGGAGTCCTCATATGCTGTTAGGTTAAAAAAATGAATTTGTTGCAAATAGCTACAAATCTAAAAGGTCCTAAAGAAAAAAAAATTGTAATATTCTTAAAAACATCAACTCCAGGGCCATATTCTCAGAGAGTAGAAAAACATTGTTAAGACAGAGATGGAGACATCCCCAGGGAACTTGGAACCTGTGCTTGCTCTTCTCAAGAGTCCTCATGATCGTGAATCACCACCCCTCCTGATACTGAGGCCACAATGGGTGTTATCTAATTCTTCATCACTTATATCACCTGCCTTATGTGAACTGAGCTGTGTCATTCTGGAGAATAGCACCTCTCTCCTTTAATTGCTAGAACCCATGACCACAGACGAAAGCTGTTTCATACTAATGGAAGCAGAAGCAAATATGTTGAGGTAGCTGGAAAGTTAAGCAGAATTTTTTTGGAACTTGGGGACAGAGCACTATGTCATATTCATGTCAATTGGAATATGCCTTGTCAGAAACACATTTCACACACTCCTCACAGCCCAGATGTTGGGTGAATTTGCACAATTACTGATTTTTTCTCCTCTTTAACTTCTCTAGGTAAAAAGGTGAAATAATGATTCAATACCCTAGTTATAGAAAATTGGGTTTTGACTCAGAGTGTGATAGTCAATTGCAAGAAAACAAAAAGTCAAAGAAATAATATGGCATTAAGAAGTAGAGATTATTTCTACTAGGTAATTGTTCTACAGCTAAATCATTTGCACCCAGGACTTTAAAACTGTGGGATATGCTGGGCACGGTAGCTCGTGTCTGTAAACTTCAGCCTATGAAGCGGTCGGGGCTAGGGATCACGGTTCGAGTCCTGCCTGGTGCCCGTAGTGAGACCTAGTTCCAAAAAAATAGCTGGGCATGGTGGTGCGCGCCTGTAATCCCAGCTACCTGGGAAGCTGAGGCTGGGGATTGCTTGCGTCTGTGGTACCCTGGGCAACGAGAGTCTGCGGTTTCACGGGCAAAAACAGCGAGACTTAGTCTCAAAAACAACAACAACAAACAAACAAAAAAAAACTGTGGAATATATTTTTAACCCTTGTTCAGTCCTTTACATTTTTCTCATTTATAAGAAGTGAAACCCAGGCTGACGGACCTGTAACTGGCTTTATTGACAGTGTTACAACATGCTTCCTCACCTCTTACCTTCTGGCCACAGGTACAACAGCAGAACCTCTTCAGGAATGAAGCAGGGGCACCTTAGAGTAAAAGCAAGCAAGCAAACAACAACAAAAATAAAATTATGCCCTTAAGGAATGAAATTAATCTAATTATATGTTATTCAACTGCTTGGCTTTCCAGGACTTGTGACTTGTTCAAGAAGAAAACTGCCTAACAGTAGCCCTGCTATCAGAATTCATAAAGAAAGATGATTATAGATTAATTTGGGAGTAAAAGAGCTTTCACCTCCAGCAAAAAAAACGTGCACATTTCTCAGACAGAAAAAAGGGCATTTGTTTTGGTAGAATAATTACTACTTAGACTATATTAGGTTGGCCTTATAAAATGACTATTCTAGAGTTTATATATATATATATATATTTATATGAGTTTATATTTATATATATATGAGTTTATATATATGTGTGTGTATGAATACACATGCATACACACATTATGTGTATATACATCATTATCAGTCTGGAGAATTCAGAGAAGGAAGGCATTGCTCTCTTGGTACTGATAAGGAATAGAACATGCTGATATCTGCATAGCATGAATGCATGTATATGCATACACTGTTTGGAAGAACAGGTTTTGAAAAGTTGGTACATCTTGATTTTTTTCAGAGCAGTCTTAGGTTCCCAGCAAAACTGAGAGGAAGGCAAGGAGATTTCCCACATATCTCCTGCTCCCACATATGCATAGCTTGCCCAACCAGAGTGATAAATCTGTTATAATTGTTGAAATTACTTTGACACATCAGTGTCACCCAGGGTTCATAGTTTACATCAAGTTTCAACTCTTGGTGTAGGTTTAGACCAATGTGCAATGACCTGCTCTTACAGAGTATTTCTACTGCTCTAAAATTTCTTTGTACTCTCCTTGTTCATGACATCCTCCAGTCAAACCATGGAAACTTATCTTTTCGCCTTCTCCAGAATCATAGAGTTGTACTTACACTGTATATAGCTTTTCAGATTGAAAATTAAACTTCCCTTACCATATGATTCAATCCCCAATCATGTTCCTTGGCATCCAAAGGTGATAAAAACGTAAGTCTACCCAGATAACTACTCTTATGGGTGTTTATAGAAATTGTATTCATAATTGCCAAAATTTTGAAGTCACCAAGATGTCTATCAGTCTTCTGTTTTACTTTTTCTCTTATTATTCTATCTGAAGCTGGTTTGATTATTAGTCAGGTCTGAAGAACCCAGAGTGGAGTGGGATGAGTCCCTTCACTCCTGAACACTAAGAAGCCATTAAAAAACATGGAGGAAACTAAATGCATAATACGTGTTTTTGATGCTATTTTAAGTGATTTTAATAAAGGTAAATAAAGGTGAATTCATACATTTAACTTGTCCCTAGTAAATGAAGTTAGTTTTAATTTGGAAAATATTATTTATTAAACTAAATATAAAATGCAAGCCCTAACTTTTAAAATTAAAGTGAATAGCTATAAAATTTTCTATGAGTTTCTGAATGTATACTTCCGAATCCCTGTCCTGTGTTTATCGCCTCTTTACTTGGAACCAGTTTCCATACTGACCCTGCTCTACAGGCAACTCTCTATTCACTTTTGGAAGACAAACAAACAAACAAACAAAAAAAACAAACAAAAAACATGAAAAAATAGATATTATTGTCCATAGAAAAATTGAAATTGGAATTGCTAAGTGATGAGAACTTATTAATGAAAATTTTCATAGCTTGAATTTTCAATCCAGGATTTATATGTGATGTCTTCAATAATTCAAAACCTTTTGCACCTAAAGATAGAATATGCTCAATTGAGAAGTCTGAACTTCCTTTGCTAGTTTTTACCTTATCACATGACAGCAAACAGTTCATATATCCATTCTGCATCTATATTTAGCTTTCTTAACTGCCAAATGGGCATGAAAACTTCCTCCATCCTTCCTTTGCAAGACTCTTATACCTAGTGATATCAGTTGTAGGAAAGGAGTTTTATAAGGTAAGATATATGACTGAGTCTCAGGGTTTGTGCACCAAGGAATTCAGTTATTTTGAAGCAAATTTCCTAGTTCTAAATCTTAATGCCTTTTGTGCTACTTCTAAGTTTTTCACACAAAAATGCAATGTTATCCAAACTGCTTATTAGTTGAAAACTGAGTCTTATTCATCAGTTGGGATAGTTCTTTTCATTACTAATGTACTTTAGATTCCATAAAATGCTAAATTGTATTCTGGTAATCTGCAAGATTGAAAGTAACTCTGGTGGCTGTTAGATCAAGGGAGCAGTTTATATGTGGAAATAATATCTATTAGTTTATGTATCCTTATAGACAAATCATGTTTAAATGTCTGGTGAAAGACAAGCCATGGGGCAAATAGGTATTTTCTCATTTCATTGGGGTTTTATGTGTTTTTACTTAACACCCTGCTCCCAAGTTCCTTGTTTATAAAATGCAGATAAAGGTAGTACCTGCTTCCTAGGGTTGTTGTTAAGGAATAAATTAGATAATTCAGTTAGGCACTTAAAAGCTAGTGGCACAAAGTAAGGGCTCTATAAGTGAGAGGTATTATTATTAATAGTGTTCTTTTTAGCAAAAGTGCCTGATCATTGAGGGTATTATGCCACTTCACACTAGGAAGCACAATCACTTGGCTTAAGATCGACTAGACAGGAATTAAAAGGAGATAAACATTACCATCTTTTAGCCCCATCAACCAAAGACCCTCATAGTTGTCCCTTTTGTTCTACTTCCCAATAGAGAGAACATTATCTTTCAGATTGACACAAACCAATGCCTATTATTAACTACTTCATATTTATGGAGATTTCATTTCACTGCATGGCTCCCATGGGTCAAGGACTATAATTAAGGACCTGGGTTAAAAGACTTCCTATTCTGCATTTAGTTGTACACAGTAAAAAAAAAATAAAAAATTAGGAAAAATGATACTATCAAAGGACTTAATATCTTCCATAGCACTAAGAGGTAAATATGTTTACCTGGTGGAAAAAACAACTGCAGTATTTAAAGTATATGTCTTATAGAGAACCATTGTAGGCAGTAATACTGGGAATAATATGCTCCTAAAATAGATCTTATTTGCCATGGAGTATGGAAATTTAATAACATAAAATTTTTAATCTTAGAATCATATTTGCCAAGATTGTCTCTTAATTTAATTTAGAGCATAATATTCTTCAGACATAAAAGTAATAAGTTTTGTATTCAAATTCACAAGATCCTCCTGTTTCTTGGACAGTTTGTAGAACATCAGTCTGGACAAGAATTATTGACCAGGAACTCTTTGAAACCTATGAGCTCAGTGTGGGCTTAACCTAATAGCTCCAGAAAGGAAGCTCTAACACTTGAGAGGGTCTTTTGCTGTGTGTGGTAATTACAAGAGTCCTGTTCCTGGCACTGGTAGGTGGTGACTGACCAAGGAGAACTTGGAGCAGGGGGAGTCAGTAATTTCCTGTAAAGTGTCCTACTGGAAATAAGTTAGGCTTTGTGGGCCAGATGTCTCTGTCACAACTGTTTGCATTTGCCATTATAATGTGTAATATTGGATAATATTTACAAGATTGAGAAATGCTATATTCCAGAGGAATGCTATTTACAAAAAGGGTCAAGGATTGGCTTTAATCTAAAGGCCAGAATTTGCTGACCCCTTATTTAAAGAAACAGGTACCCATTCAGTGGCAGTCACCAGGCAAGATCAGCTAAGAGATTTTTTCTTTATTCCATAGTGCTTGCAAGATGGTGTTATTTTCCAATATTTGAAAACCATAGTTTTGCATACAAACATGGAATCTGAAATCTGCTGAGCCTCAAAAGATGAGCCTTCTGTACCTTTCCTATATACATCCTAAGATTTCATATTTCTCCTTTACCCTCTCCCATCTCCTGGGAGTGGTCCAGAAAAAAAAGCATGTGTTGCTAATTATGACCATCACTATTTTATTTGGTCTGATGATATCAGTGTTCAGTCATCTTGCCCAACTAATGGGTCTGGTTTAGGGATATTACATATATATAATTTATATGAATCGATAATAATTTGGTCTGTACTGGAGATGAGGTTATTAATGACTTAATTTCATTATATCCATTTCATACTTAATATGTGCTGGGCATTGTGAGTTATTTGAAATGTAAATTTAGGGAGGATGCCATAGCAGGCAGGGTCAGAAGGGAGTCAGTAAGCATTCTTCCAAATGAGGAATCTGATCTTGCAGAACATCTTTGAATTTATAAGGAAGCACACGCCTCAATTAAAGAAAAATGCAAAAACACAGCCATGTTCAATTTATTTGTAACTATGATTATTTATTATTTAATTATGTATTATTTATTATTTTGGCTCAGGATAAAACACTTTGGGATAAAATGAAAGTTCTGAGGTTTGATAAATGTGGTCAATGGTATTTTATTTAACACCTAGAGAAGGCATCATTGCTTGAGATTGTGTGGTGAAATTTCAGTATCTTTTCAAAGCCCCACCAGGCTAATATGTAACTGGATGCCAAAAAGGTAAAATGGCCTAAAGGAATAATTTGCAGCGATGTATAAGACAGTAATTAACTTCCTCTGCAGAACAGCTACTTGAAGGAAAAATAATTCAAAATATGAGAGAATGATACTTTGGGACAGTAATGCAGTATAAAATGAGCCATTGAGGTTTGTTCCCTAATAGCATTACCCCATTATATCACTGCAAATAAGACAACTAAAGTATTGACGACCACCAAGAATTACATATAGAGTACTTAGTTTGTACTTAATTTTTTATTCAAAGTAAATTCTCTTGATTCTCAAATTATGAACCCACTTAAGGTCCATATGCTTCAAGCAAGAGTTGTGATACTGCTTTGTAACTAACAAGTGTTGTAGTGGATATAGCAGGTGCTCTATAAGAGTAGTCTTATAGAGCTACAAGAATGCTTGTTTGTAGATATAGCTCCTGTCTCATTGTCAGGCACTTTAGAGAGTTGTTTAATAAGTGAGCATGGGTAGAATGGAACTCAAAGTCATCAGGGAAGAATAAGAACAAAGATACAGAGATAGGATTAGTTCCCAAAGAATTACTACTAATAAAATCTTTCACTCACTAGGGATTTACTTGAAGTATGTGAATACTGATGAACGTGGATCAGGAGAAAAATCAAAACCATGATGTAGCCCACTGCAAAGGAATGGAAGGAAATGGAAAGAGTAGGAAGGGAATGGAAACATGGGCAATTGTTCTAGCATGAATATGGGGAATACTACTTAATAGTATGCAGGAAACATGAAACTTCTTGTTCTGTGACAATTACACACTAAAAAGACAATGTTTTAAATGAAATAAGTGAACAGAGACATGAAGGATCCCTGAGAAATGCTTTACTTATTTTTGCAGATTTTATTTTGTAATTAAATGTATGTTCATATTCTTTCAAGTTCTTAAAACAGTGACTACATATGTACAATCTATTATTTTCAAGCACTGTCAGTTACAACTTTTGTGAAATGCCCTCTGATTTCTATATCCATGTATGTTTTATGGAAATTAAGTGACGTCATTCATCTTTTTCACCAAACTATGACCAGCTCTCTTTGCCAGGAAAGGAGAAGAAAAAACTATACTGTTGTCTTGACCCTTTTGAGAATTAACCTTTTAATAATTACATGCAGTGTTTCTCTAACTCTCCCCAATAATTTGCATTCCCAGCATTTGGAGATTCTATTTAGTGGTAGAGTTGTATTCATCCTGGAGCCTGGAATCAAGACCTCGAGGCTGACAACCCCTTTATACATCTTGTGAGTGGAAATAATGAATGAAAAGGTCAGGCAGTACATTTAAGTAATAACATTTTTGGATTTCAAGATGCCATAGTATTATGACAGTCTATATGTGTTACATGAGAGCAAGAATGAAAGCAAGGTTTTAAGTTTCAGCTTTAATAAATAGTGTATAATAAAAAAAAATGTTGCTTTATCCAATGAACTGAAAACAATATCTAAAAAAAAAAAAAAAAAAAAAAAATCTGCCAGGGCCTTTTCTAACTGAATAAGATACAGTTTAGGTATACAACAGCCAATGTATGTTCAATCACTATTATTTAGAGTGGTGGGATTTGGTTTTGTTTTAAAGGAGATTTATCATGAATTTCACATTACTATTTTGCAAAGCAAGTCACATTTAAGAGGTGGCTCCCAATATGAGGCTCGAATGCACAACCTTGAGATTAAGGGGGTTATGCTTTAACAACTGAGCTAGCCAGGCAGCTCATTGTCATTATTTAAAAGACAGATTTTAAATACATTTTTTTAGTGTTGATTTTGAAGGAGGGTATAACGAAGACTTTTTGACTTTAACTTTAACACATACAGGCCTGCTTCCTTTTTTGAAGCAGGCTACTAGCTGTTTTTTAGCAATTACTTTTAAGTAGACACACCTATGCCTGCTTGTCTTTTTAGGAAGCAGGCTACAAACTGTTTATTAGCATGTGTGATACAGGGTGCATGACACCTGGGTGTCTTTATTAGATATTAGTAAACCTAAGTGACAGGACCCTTTTTTGCTGAGTCCTGTCTGGCACACATTTTTATACATTCAACTGTTTACTAGCTAGTATAAATTTGAGCTGAGTTAAACTGTTTTAGCCCCATAAACATCCTTTTTACACTTGATATAACATTAAATTATGCATATACTTTTCCTCATAATTAATAAATTATAGGTATTTTGACTGATTTTAATCCTGTCAAAAGATCCTTTTAGTAATCATTTTAGGACATCTTTTGTACCATAATTCTATACTGTCCTATGATCTTTTAAAACTTACACCTTTAATGATTAAAAAAAAATTTTTTTTTGAAAAGCATTAGAACTGTCACCTTTTGTGGGTAAATTAATTGGGGAGCTCACTTAGCATATAAACTGCTACTTGCTACTGTAATAGTAATCATAATTATTCTCTTGCTAGGGCTGCTTTGTATCTATCATAGTAGATCTGTAAAAATTTCCTGGCTTAAGTTGAATAAAAAGGAAGGACATGCTGTGCGCCATTTGCAAACCAGAAGAGTCATTCCAAACAAGATAAAGAAAACCTCTCTCCTTAACCATCCCTAAGAAAACTTAGGGACTGAATTACAGAAATGACCTCCTGAGACTCAATGGCTGGCCATTGACTTTCCTTATGTAAGTTAGGGACCACCTGCCTACTCTCTAAGCCTTCCTCAATTACTCTTTGCTTTAGAATGTTAATTATCAGCCGGGCACGGTGACTCGTGCTTGTAAGCTTCAGCCTATGAAGCGGCAGGGGCTAGGGATCGCGGTTCGAGTCCCGCCTGGGGCCCGTATAGTGAGACTTAGTTCCAAAAAATAGCTGGGTATGGTGGCGCATGCCTGTAATCCCAGCTACCTGGGAAGCTGAGG